>JAJOZX010000585.1:1340000-1359399 GCA_023014485.1 Bathynomus jamesi | reverse complement strand
GAACCTTAACGAGGTAGCCCAAAAACATTTGTCTTAAAATTACCTCACTTGTCGTAGACTTTATTGATTTTTCGATTTCACGCACAGGACACCTCTCTGCGTACACCTAAGAAATTCGAAACTTTTAAATTAGTGAACGTTGACATATAAACGACCCTTAGCTCAAGAGGCCTGAGGCTACGAGAAAAGGAAGTAAATTATAGTCACAGTACATACTTCAACGGCATTCGGAAACAATATTTAACTATTCTAATCGTAAACAAAATTAAAAAAACGTAGTTTTTGGATGTTTATGTTTAAGTAAACAAAACTTTCTTCCCTATTTTCACTCGTATTTACTCTTATTGAAATTTAAGATTAGATTGGATTGGATTTTTTTTAATTTGCATAAAAGGAACTAAACAAAAAGACATATTCATTTGTCTCGCTTTGCACGTAACTGTCATCATTTTGTAATATTCATTAATAATAAAGGAAATGCAGCTTAAGAGAAAAATGAAATAATTCTTATTTAACGAAGAATCCCAAAATTCTAAGCATGCAGGCTCTTATTCTCGATATTTTACAGTTCACGAGTCTACAGCATTCTAAATGAAAAACAACAGCAACAACAATTTCATTAGAATATGTTACGGTATAAATAAATATATATTTATATATACATACATACATATTATATATATATATATAGATATATATATATATATTTTTTTTTAACTGCAAAGAGAGACAATATAATTAATGTAAAAACGACGCTTGTTAGAGGAGGGTCAGACATGCTAACCATTACACCAAAAGCCTCTCAAGAGTCAGAACTCGTAAGTCGCCTACATACGAGCGGAATCGAACGTACAGGGTGTCCATAAATGATTTCCCTGATTAAAGCATGCTATAACTTTTAAATAAACACTCGTATTCAAACACAGTTTTAATCATAAGTAGATAAACATACAAAGTTTTGATACATAGTTAATGAACTTAATAAGCTTCCACATGTGCACCCCTAATGACACGTAAAATGTCTAAACGGTATTCACACTCACGTCACACATTTTCCAACATTTGTGGGTTAACTGTTGCAATTGCATCCGTAATGCTTTCTCGCAATGTTCTGATATCTGGAACAACTGTTGCATAAACCAAATTTTAACATGACCCCAGAGAAAGAAATCCAGCGGGGTAATGTCTGGTGATCTTGGGGGCCATGGGATTGGCCCGTCCCTGCCAATCCATCGATTTGGAAATGTTGCGTCGAGAGTTTCACGAACAACATGCGCCCAATGAGGGGTGCCCCATCTTGTTGGACGATGAAAGTTGGCTGCCTGTCCTGCAGCTGGGGGATGGCGTAATTGGTGAGCATATCCAGGTACACAGTTGCGGAAACAGTGTTCTCAGCGAAGAAGAAAGGACCAATTATCTGGTAATGCATTAGTCCACACCAGACATTGATCTTCGGACTGCCCCGAATATGCTCCCTTACGGCACGTGGGTTTTCCGATCCCCAAATACGCACATTGTGTCTGTTGACTCTACCACTAAGATGAAACGTAGCCTCGTCTGAAAAGCAGACACGTAACAAGAAGTTATTATCCTCGTCAATGCTGTTCAAAATGTCAATAGCGAATTGTTCACGTTTTGGACGGTCATCAGGCTTCAGTTCTTGAACAATTTGTACCTTGTAGGCGTGTAACTTCAAACGTTTGTGTAAGACCTTGTGCACCGTAGACTTCGGTATCTTTAGTTGGCATGAAGCTTGTCTCACCGATTTCCTTGGCGACCGTGCGAAAGCAGTTTGAATGTTTTCCACCGTCCCATCGGAAACTGATGGTCTACCACTGCTCTTTCCCTTTTCCACGTTTCCAGTTTCCAAGAATTTTTTCAGCCACGACTTAATTAACTTCACATCAGGTGGATTCTTTCCATACTTTGTTCTGAACCTTCGCTGAACACTGACAGGAGATTTTGTTTCTGCAAGCCACACAACACATTGTGCCTTCTCTGTCACAGACGCCATCTTAACTGAACAGCTACTACAGCGCTCCTAGCGGCGAATGCGGTAGACGAAACACACCAGCACAGAAACTCTATGCGTGTACGAGATCACCTGTAAAAAGAAAACGGATGTAAGATTCGTCATTAAAACATGAGAGCATACTGTTTTCAGGGTAAACATTTACGGACACCCTGTATATTGGATTGAACTCAGAATGGTCCACTGAGATTTTTTATGTTACACACAGACCGTGCATGGAACAAGGAACGTTTCTGGGAAAATTAAATCCACTATAGTTCGAATAAGTAATGGTAAATGACAAATACTGTACTTTTTCTTTTTCACGATGTTAGCCGACGTGGGCAACGGGTCACTCGCAAAGAGGCCCCAAAATATAGCTTCCCTCACCAGCTATCTGCCGAGCAGATAGGATCCAGCTGTGACCCGTTGCCCAAGTTGGGATAACATCATGAAAAAGAAAAGCTATAGTATTTGTCATTTTCCATTACTTATTCGAACTATAGTGGATTTAAATTTCCCAGAAGAGTTCCTTGTTCCATGGACGGTCTGTGTGTAACATATATATATATATATATATATATATAAATGATAAATGACACGAATTTTTAGTTCGAATTTCAACTCAAACCCTCGTAACGTGGTATCGGAGGGACTGCAGCTTTTGTGGATGTGTCTGGTTGTGCGGGTTGTACACATATACAGGGTGAGCGAAAGTCCCTGTGCACCTGTCCACTTCCAACACCGTGCAGGTACAGGTTCCACTACACTTCTTGCAGGTGCACAAGGACCTTTCGGTCACCCTGTATATGTGAATACGTGTGTAGACACCTGTGTAAATAAACGAAGATCGCCACAGCTTAAAATATAAAGAAAAATAAGAACAAATTCATTTTAATTCAGTTTAATTCAGTTTAAGTGAACAACCTTTTCAGGACGACCGGGTCCATATAGACCCATCATAGTGTTTTGTGCATAAACCATATATAATGTTGCCTGTTGATTCCATTCGGACCAACGTGTCACTCGCAGTGGAAATTAACTAATGGGGACCCACAAGGGTAATCTGCACCAAATTTAGTATACTAGTACATATTAAGGGAGAACCAGAGAAGGTTTTAGTAACACACTTGCTCCTCCCAGTTCCCCCAGTCCCATATATATATATATATATATATATCACCTCGCAGTTAACTAAATTTCGAATTCTGACTTCAGCTATTATTTCAGTGTATAATATATAAGCGTTTAAAATGTCTTTCCAACATACAGACAATTCTCAAAAATTCACAATAACTCAATTAATAAAACCTAATGGCTGTATCTAAAGGAATTATGCAAACTTTTTATTGTCATTTTTGAAATTTTAGATTAATTTTCTGAAATGGATTAGGATACTGAGGTTTATATGTTGATAAATCTTACTCATTACGTTACCAAGAGTCAGATCAATCTTGTAAAATACTGTATATGATGGCAGTCGGATGCATCGCATTTCCTTAACAAGTAATGTAGTCAAATAATGTCATTTAAATTTTATTTACTAGTCGAATGCACTATTGGTATACTATTACCGATAGTCAGATTGCAGTTGTGAAATAAGTGAGGGTAGTTAATGCACTGTATTTCGTTAACAAGGTAATGTATTTCGTAAGGCAGTGTAAGGCACTACATTTCGTCAGGTAATGTGTCAGTAAATTTTCGTTACTTGTCAGAGCACGATAGTATTACTAAATTGGGAGCTATTGAAGAATAGGGACCCCAGCCTTCTTTAGTTAGCTTTATAAGGCTAACTAACAAAAATATCATGACCTAACCTAACCAATCGTCAAGGGCGTACAGTTAACCTAACGATTGGTTAGATTAGGTCGTGATAGTTTCGTTAGTTAGCCTTATAAGCCTAACTAAAGAAGGCTGGGGTCCCTATTCTTCAATAGCTCCCTAAATTGATACCAATAATCAAATTATTTGGGTAAAATATGCAAAGGTAGTAAGATACCCTGTTTCTAATTAAAAAGTAAAGTAGCTAGATGATGTACTAGTAAATTTTAGTTACTAGTCAAAATGCACTAAGTAGATAGTGTTGAAAATTTGAATGACTTTCTTCACCGGTTTGTAATCTTGTTCACTCAACTACTTTCAAATTTAACTAACAAATTGACTAGTTCAACTTGAAAAGAAATGTAGCTAATTTAACTATGAGTAAAAATAGTCAATAGTTAAGTAATTTCGCAACATCTTTCTGCAAATAATAATAATTTAACATAATAATTTAACTAACGTATAAGAACAACTAAGAAATTTAACTAAAAAAAAAATTTTCTCTGTGTGTTAATCCGGTGAGATTTTTTTTTAGAATAAGGAAGCAACAGTTAATATACGTGAACCTGCTTAACAAGTTACTTTGTTAATTTAACTTGCCTTCAGATCTTTACTCATCGGTTTTGTATAAAAAGAAATTCAAATGTAAGCGCTATTATAAATAAAAATAATGGATCACCTGAAGATTAGGGGTGAGCTTTTCCAGTTTGTGTACCGTTTTTCATATAATTTATTTTTGAGAATATTTTTGTTAAAACTAACGAAAATATCACGACTTAACCTAACCAATTATCAAGAGCGTACAGTTGATCTATTAGTAAATAGTAAATACTATTCCAGAAACAAACAATGTTATAATTAATAATAGATCAACTGTACGCCCTTGATAATAATTGGTTAGGTTAAGTCGTGATATTTTCGTTAGTTTTAACAAAAATATTCTCAAAAATAAATTATATGAAAAACGGTACACAAACTGGAAAAGGTCCGATTAGGGCCCCCAGCCTTCTTTAGTTAGCCTTATAAGGCTAATTAACGAAAATATCACGACCTAACCTAACCAATCGTTTAGGTCAACTGTACGCGGTACTTGTAGGTTATCTCCCCCCCACCAATTTTGACAGAATATTTTCGTTAAAACTAACGAAAATATCACGACTTAACCTAACCAATTATCAAGGGCGTACAGTTGATCTTTTATTAATTATAACATTGTTTGTTTCTGGAATAGTATTTACTATTTACTAATAGATCAACTGTACGCCCTTGATAATTGGTTAGGTTAAGTCGTGATATTTTCGTTAGTTTTAACGAAAATATTCTGTCAAAATTGGTGGGGGGAGATAACCTACAAGTACCTTGTACGCCCTTGAAGACTGGTTAGGTTAGGTCGTGATATTTTCGTTAGTTAGCCTTATAAAGCTAACTAAAGAAGGCTGGGGGCCCTGATCTTCAGGTGATCCAAAATAATGATTGTTACTATTTAAATAATTCATTAATTAAATTAAGGTGTAATCCCATTAATTAAAGTTAATTTATTTATAAACTTTTAATTTCCTCAAATATAATTAAAATTTCTGGTTATGAGTAGCCTCATTATTAACCATTTAAACCCGGTTTTTTTTGTAGGGTTATAAATGCGTGTATTTTTGAAACGTTACCAATTTGTACCAGTCGTCCTTAAAGGGTTAAAGGAAATATATTGTGTGGTAATTAAATAATATAAACGGTATATGTAAATTATCTCAAATCGAATCTATTAACGTACTAATCTTTATCTATTATTTTAACTTATTGTGAAACCTGTCTATCGATTGCGTATCCAAATTTTTAATCTTAGTACAAACGTCGCTTGGATATACAGGGTGAGAGAAACGTCCCTGTGCACCTGTTGGAAGTAGGTTATAGTGGAAGTAGTTATAGTGGAAGTAGTTATAGTGAATGTATTTACAGGTGCACAGGGCCTTTTCGCTCACCCTGTATTTCCAAGCGACGATTGTACTAAGATTAAATGATACGAAAAAGTTCGTCATAGTAATTTGGTATTACGATACGCCTCGGCAGTGTAGTGGTAACGTCGCTGACTACGAATCCATCGGCCCCGGGATGGAGACCTAGTGACGGCAGGCGGCGCGCAGCAAAACCCAGCTGTTCATCCTTTCAGACAATAAAAAAAAATTTGGTTGGTAGATAAATGGGTACCCTGGGTAGCCTAGTTGTTAAGACGTTGGGCTGCTGGTGGGGCGTGGTTCGGATGGATTGACACGTTTGACGTTCGTCAGAATGAACAATTCGGGCGGAAGCAAAACCAAGGTAACCAAGATAGACCCATTAAAATAACTTAAATATATATGAAGTCAGGTTTCATTTACGCCAGTGGTTCTTAATCCCTGGGTCGGGACCCAAAATTGGGTCGCCAAATAATTTTGATTGGTTTATTAAACTATCATTTATCATTTATTTTGTTATCCTTAATCATTTTATCATTAATTATTTATTTTATTATCTATTACGAGTGAACTGTTTAAAGGCATGGGTCGCCGCGACCCAGAATTTGGGTCGCAGCCTAAAAATATTAAGAACCACTGATTTAGGTGACAATATTAAAAGTTTTTTAAATCAACATTTTCGAGTTCTTTTCACTTGAAATTTATGATAAAATTTTAAACGAATTAAAAATTAAAAAAAAAAAACTCTTGAAAGATAAATGTGACCTTTAACGAGTCTCGCAATAAGGTCGAGAAAAATAGGATTGATCCACTATTCAGAATCCAAGTATTCTGAATCGAAAAAGTGGATCAGAATACGATAAAATAGGATCGAACTTAAAAGATGAAAATTCATTCTCATGTCGTGATCAGAGGATTAATCATTTTGAGTTTTGGGTATTAAGTTTTGGGTATTTTATATTTATAATTAAATGAATCTAAAGGGCATTTGCGACGCATTTTTTATTGATGGAAGCGAGAAAAACGTGATTGATGATGATTGATATATATATATATATAGAAAAGAGGGGCCAAGGGCGGGTGCCCACAAAAATGCCCCCCTTTATAAGAGAGAGAAAGACAAAATCACGGTCTCTAAGACTCATGATGCTATTTTTTTTTTTTTTTTTTTGAAGAATTTTGAAAAGATTGTGTAGTGTGTAAAAGCATGCATATGTAGTGAGGAATAGAGGGAGAAGTGTGTATTTGAAAACATGCTAGACTGCTCACAAAGTAGATGAGGCACGGAAAAAGATCAGCTAAGGAGGATAGTGACCGGAGAAACGGAAGTTACAGCACTCCCTGTCTCCTGCTTAACATCCCTCGCGGAGTACTTCCCTGGTCGATTGGTGTCTGCAATCTCCTCCTCCGAATATATATATATATATATATATATATATACACACACACACACACACACACACACACACACACACTGTAGTCTATATATGTATGGCCAGGCGGTAACTATCCACCTGTACTCATGTATGTATGTATGTAAGTGGAACTCACTCCCTTGCTCTGTGACCGTATACGTTTGTGTGTACTGGTCGCATGTACGTAAAATATATATATATAATATATATATATATATATCTCATAATCAGTCGTTCGGAACTGGTGATGATGAAGTATGCACGTTAGTCACGTACCACCTGGGCACCATGACCCTCTCTATTGGAAAATGGTGAAATGATAATCTGAGATGGAGGTGCCCATGCAGCTGCCTATTATAAAGGACATTGAGACACTCCTTACAACACCATTTTAGTATATATGTGTGTGTGTGTGTGTGTGTGTGTGTACTGCATCAATACGAATATTTAGTAGGCCTGTTTCCCACTGCACAAAACATGTCACTTATCCCTATTAGCATAAATTGCATTCTACATTTTAAAAAAATCATGAATAAATGTTTATGTAACACACACACACACACACACACACACACACACACACACACACACATACATATTTGAATAAAAGCGACTGTATGGATTATGTAAACAGGCTTAATTCAAGAATCTCAGTATGGGAACACGGCATGCTAATAGACCTACATGATAGATTAACATAGAAATTGGGTGCTGGCGAGAGTTTCTAATAAAATATATGTTAAGCTCTTGTTTATTCAAATGATCTAATAGTCGCAAGCCAGAAAACGCCATATATATATATATATATATATATATATATATATACAGGGTGTCCCATAAATCCGGCCTCATAGAAAAATTTATTTCAAATTAAATTTACAAAAAGTAATAGATTAGAAGTAAAATAAATGTTCAAATTGATATCTTGTTTTGGGACCTTTTTTTTGTTGCAAGTAGAATAACACACAATGACTAATATGGAAGCGAGTTACACTCCTCAGGAGAAGGTGGAGTTCAACAAAAAAAGAAAAAAAAAAGGTCCCAAAACAAAGACATCAATTTGAACATTTGTTTTCGTTCTAATATATTATTTTTGTAAATTTAATTTAAAATAAATTTTCCTATAAGACCGGACTTATGGGACACCCTGTATATATATGTATATATGGTAAATATTTACTAAATGAAGCGAAACTATAATAAAAAAGATGAAAACAATGAAAAAAAACAACAGCATTCGAGGACAGACAATTTTTTTTTTTTTGTTATTCCATCCCGCTTCGCATCTGGCGTGTCGACTTGTTACATCTCTCCTCGGACGCAATCTGGCCAGGCGGTAACTATCCACCTGTGCTTATGTGCGTATGTAAGTGCAACTCACTCCCTTATTGTGTGTGCGTATACTTTTGTGTGTGCTGGTCGCATGTATGTAAAATATATAATGTGTATGTATTCTTGTGTGTGTGTGTATTGTCTTGAAATTCTTCACGTGTACGTTTTTGTCATGCGCAAAAGGAATGTGCGGTTTTATGAACTATTTTTATGTATATTTTTTATTATTATTATTATTATTATTATTTTATTATTATTTTAATGAAATGATTTTTGGTTTAATAACTTTTGCCCTGAACTAGAATTTTATCTATATTTTATACAGCTTTGAAATGTAACTAGTAAAAATTTTGTATACACACACACACACACACACACACACACACACACACACACTATTTTTTATATCTATATACAATTATTATTATATATGTGCAGATGTACTAGGGGCACTCAATATATTTTGCCCCACCCTTTTTCCTTAGCTAAATAATAGGCCATGGGGCTGAAAGTCTTTTGGGCCGTAAGTTTGAACCTTCTGTGCTTCACATAACCGGATTTTTCCAGTTTGAACCTCCCCGCCTTGTATAAAACCGCTTTTAAACGCCCTTGTATAAAACCGATAGTTGACGCAGTTTCGAAAATGGCGTCTGACAGTGATGTGCGTCGTAAACAGAGAGCTGTTATCGAGTTCTTTACCGCAGAGAAGGAAACAGTTGGAAATATTCACAAACGTATACAAAACGTTTACAGAGATGCTGTTGTTGATGGAAGCACAGTTGGATGCTGGTCTAAACGTGCGAGATCATCGGAGAGAGGGAGAGCCAGCCTCGATGATGAGCCACGCAGCGGTCGCCCGGTATCGGCTGTGACATCTCACATTGTGCAACGTGCTAACAGCATCATTCGATCAAATCGGCGCGTCATATACAAGGAGCTATCACTGGAGCTAGGAATTAGTGAAGGAAGTGTGAATACGATAATTCAGCAACTGGGATACTCAAAAGTGTGTTTACGGTTTGTTCCTCGCGAACTGACTGAAGATCACAAAGCCCAAAGAAAAGAAATTGCTTCTGAGTCGTTGGTTCGATACGAGACAGAAGGGGATGACTTCCTTTCACGAATTGTGACTGGGGATGAGACTTGGGTGCACCACTTTGAAGCTGAAACAAAACGCCAATCCATGGAGTGGCATCACGCAGACTCCCCACGCAAGAAAAAGTTCAAAATGGCTCCCTCTGCAGGAAAGGTTATGGCCACCATCTTCTGGGATATGAAAGGGGTTTATTCTGGTGGACATTATGAAGAAAGTACAAACAATCAACTCAGAGGCATATATTGCTACCCTACAGAGACTCCAGAGACGTATATATAAAGCGATCTCGACCGGAGAGAAAACTGGAAGACATCCTTCTTTTGCACGATAACGCAAGACCACATAACAGTTTGCAAACAAGAGAGGCCATCACAAAAATGTGCTTGACTGTGTTACCCTACCCTCCATACAGCCCGGATCTAGCACCTTCAGACTTCTATTTGTTTGGGCCAATGAAGGATGCTATTCGTGGAAGAAAGTTTGAAAGTGACGATGAGGTTGTTGAGGAGGTTAAGGGGTTGCTCCAGCGGAACCCAGCGGACTTTTACCAGCGAGGAATAAAGGCCCTTGTTTAGAGGTGGAGGAAAACTAGAAAAGGATGGAGACTATGTGGAAAAATAAAAACTTGTAAAAAAGGTATGTAACTACTTGTGTACAAAATTTCTGGAACTTACAAGGAAACTTGGACAGAAAAAAAAAGGTGGGGCAAAATATATTGAGTGGTCCTCGTATTATATATGAATAATTCATATATTGTTATCATCAATGTTTGTCGTCGTTGTGGTTCGTCACTGCCTGTCTTTGTCTTCGTTCGTCGTTGTGGATCGTCACTGCATATCTTTCGTCGTTCAGATAGTCGTTGTCTACCCTCGTCAAGTCAATCGTCAATCGTCTTCGGTTAACGTGTAACTTCTTCTCAGGGTTGTCTATTGTCGTTGCCCGTATAAACACCTTACGTTGAAAAGTACATTTTCTCCTTAACGTCGTACACTGTCGTTACCATTCATCACTATACCGTTAACAAATGGGAAATTATAAACGGTGTGACGTTATATACCTTCATAATGACGTTAATACAGTGAAAATTATAAACGGTGTGACGTTATACACCTTTGAAATGACGTTAAAAAAACTTGTAATGAAGTTTTCCGAACAACCAAATTAGAAATTGATTAAAAAAAAGTAATTGAATTTCTCAAAGCGAAAACTTAAGTAAACTCGCGAAAATTGTAGACTCTGAAAATTCTTGTATGTGATCACGTACTGATTGAGCCTATTGAAATTTTAGACTTTATACTCGGTTAAATAACCTTTTAAAATAACAGTTATTGCACACTTTCATCAGAGATTTTCCCTATTACATATCTATCTATTTATCTATTTAGCTATCTATTTATCTATCTATCTATTTATCTATCTATCTATCTATCTATCTATCTATCTATCTATACATTGGAAATCAGGAGAGGCAATTTAATTTGGCATTTGGAATCATTGGAGCTGGAACTCGCGTCGCGAGAGGTCAGGAGTCTTAACCACTGCCTTAACTGAGCCTTCGTGGAATCTATTATAAAATGAAGACAATACAAACTCGCTAAAGTCTTAACACTATTTATGATTATAATATTCTGCTATATCCTTTCATCTTTCTAAAGCGTATAAATGCATTTAGTACAATAATCCCGGGTTCGAACCCCACATGAATTTGTTCCAAGTTTCTCCTTAGGAAATCATTTTAATTTTCATTCTTACAAAATTCTGTCATATATACTGTATATATATATATATATATAAAAATCAGAAACTAGATTGCCAAAGTAATTGAGTTCATTATTTCGAGTCGAAAAACATGGTTCTATACGCTTTCATTCAATCAGTTAAATGGCCTCTCAAACTTCATATATTAAATCTTAGTTGCACATAAACTTTTGACATTGGATATATATATATATATATATATATATATATATATATATACACACGAACAAATGAAAAAATGAGGTAACCATCCGGGATCTTCCGATTGCCGGTCAGATATGATAACCATTACACCACCTCATTTTTTTCATTTGTTCGTTCTCTCTTCTCATCTTGCGCGGAATGTTCTCCTATATAGTCAGGGGGCTTAATCATATAATTGTTCAAATCATTCCAAAAGTGCCATTTTTGGACCACAGGTAGCTATGACCATACTAATTTGAATGTTTGCGGGAGCCAAGCTGGGCTCCCACTGTGGCGGCCATATTGGCCAAATCAAAATGGCCGCTGTCCAAAATGACATCCACTTGAGTACCAATACTAGTACAGGTTACATAGTTAACTTGATAAAAAATAAGAGTCAGCATCAACATCTTTTGCTATTAAACTTTAGTATATACGCAAGTACAATCTTCTTTATTCCTTTTACTCACAGTACTGCATCTCATGATAATGTCTATCCAATAGATGGCTGTTCACTGATTAATAGTCGTCATTGTTCAGGCAGCCACCCTCACACTTGCACTGTGTTTTGCTTCTGTACCCCACTTTGCTACTCTTCTTGCGTGGGTCTGGCCGATTGCTGAATGTGTACACATTGTTTTTCTTTATAGTGTTTGATATAGGAACTGTCCCTTTGTCCAGCCTAGTCTTTACATACTCCTCATGAAGGGCTTGGCCAACTTCCTGTATCTGTGACAGTGATGCTGCTACTTCATTCTCCATAACATCGTGTGTGTCAAGGGCTACAAGCTCCTGATTTGTGGCCAGGAAGGGGTTGCCCAGTTCAGACACCACCTTTGTGAATGACTTGACATCCTTCAAAAACCTAGACTGTAGCCCAGGTGCTGTTTCGTGGTGGCCAGTTGGTCCTTCTGTAAGTTTCTGAGCATTCTCAAACTCTTCTATCATTCTGACACATTCAGGACCTGCCAACATGTACAATGCTAATGCTTCTGTTTTGTCATAGAGGTCAGATGCTCCACCACAGCCCTGCAGTACTTTGTTCATCTGCTCATGAGATTGATCTTTCGCGATGAGGCTGAATGTACGAGCAGACTTTTGGACTGTAAAGTTCCCTTTGAGGTACTCTGCGTACACCTGTGGATGGCTTTCAGCAAGACCAACCATATCTCTGACATGAATCGGCAACCAGCGGGCATAGTTAGTGTGGTCCAGCACAAAGAACCATGGACATAGTTCATCACACACCTGGACATAGAGAGGGAAGTCACCCTCTCTTAATGAGCGCACAAATCGACACATCAATAGCTCAAGCTCAATCACTAGTGACCAATATTTGAACATGTGAACATTTGCAGATTTCCTTGCACACCACATCTCATATGACTCACAAGGCCCCAGCACATTGGATGTGTATTGCAAGTATGCATTTTGCTTCAAATGAGAGAGGGAAACAAGTGACACTTGATGAGCATATCGTGTACGCTTTATGTGGTGATCATCGAGAGCTGACTGGGCACGTCCAGAGGAGAGGACATCTGCTTGAGCTAGAGCTGTGTCCCATCCGGAACCTCGTAGCACCTTGCCCATCATCAGCTGACACTTATCCTCGATATGTAAAGCTCCCAACTGCATCACAAACTTATCCTCACCCAGTGTGTCAGGAAACTCCCACTGTAACTGTTTGCATATGGCAAAGAGAGGCTGATCAGCCCCAAGGACAGGGGTTTGACCAGGGTTTATGAACTCAGTCGTAGTTTTCACAATCTCCATCGTGTGCTTCATCATTGATGCAGAAGCTGCCTTATCAGGAAATAAGGGGAGTATACCAGTCTCTGCCTTTGGCTTTATTGATGCATCATCCATGAGCTGAGAGTTGAAGCCTGACCACGTAACCACATCACGTTTTTCAAGCTCACCCTTTTCCAGCACTCTTCCAACATGTGCTATCCATGCATCATCTTTTACTTTGGCACCGTTGACCAGGCTGTGGTTTGGCCGAACTTGACCTTCGTTGATTCTGGGCACAAGAATGTCACGGGTGTTGAGTTCGATGGGAGGAACAATTACATAACTATCCGGCAACTTGGGTTTTGATGTATCAGATGGATCAAGTGTGATTGCTGGTCGACGAATTCCCAAGTTCTCTTTGGATAGGTGATTGGTCACAGTAATGCATGTTCCATGAAAATCACCACGTGACAAATTTCCCGTTTTGTTGCTGTCCAGATTGTCTACATCATGTGTAGTGAAAACTGAAAGTCTTGTATTTGTGGGTAGAACAATACCGTCTTCAGTGTGTCTCTTGCAAACAGCACGAGCTACCTGTGTTTTGACTTCCATCACACGGTCATATGAGACAGAGAGCCCAAGGTGATGGGCATTCTCTATCTGGTGCTTGAATCTGGCATCTCCATGCAGTTTAATACCATGGTAAAGTGGGAATGGCGTTTCACGATCCCTATTGTGACGGATTTGGGTGCTGTCTGATGAAGATGCATATTTTACTGTGTTGAATATCAGCAGTTGGCACAGTGTGCACGCAATCTTCGCCCTTGTGCCCAGTTCAGCATCACTGTTGGATTGCTCTCTACTATGTTTATCGATATTACCTTTAGGACCCTGGAGGACAACATTGATGAAACCTAACAGTGTTTCTTCTATGGGGGACGTCAGGCATTGTGGAGAGAATGAACCATTAAATGGCTCTTGTTTCTGAAGGATTCGCTTTCGTAGTGCCATAGCAGCACGTATCAATAACACAGCTTCATCTTGATTGATTTGTGAGGAATGATAGCTTTGTTCTAGCACAGCACCACTTTTGCCTTGTGGCTAATGAATACATCTCTCCCCTGTGCATAGGAAGCCCACTCAGGAAGATACTCAAGCAGATGGTCTTTGAATCTTGTTGCATGAGGTTCTCTACCAGAACAGGGATGTCCTAGATCTGACATCATTATCTTGTACATTTCCCGTAAGTCAGACAACTTGTGGACCTCAGACTGAGAGTCATCCACAAATGCCACTAACTGTGCTATGACCATGGGATCAAATGGGGGAGGCTTGGGTTCACTTGAAGATCGACGTTCAACTGCACGAGCTCCATCACGAAGCCGCCAATAGCATTGTACATGATAACATGCATCCATTGCATGTGCATCAGAACCTGCAGTCAAGCGCCCATATAAATGCCAGTTGTTAGTTGTTTTTGCCCAATTCTTCAGATTTTGATCAGTGTTGTCACTTAAGGCTCTATGAAGATCACGCTGATCCTCACCCAGACATATGATGCAGAATAATGTTTCTGGAGGTGATCCGTAACTTGATCTGAGTTTCTTCGGACTTATCCCAGCTGCACATTCATCTTGCGTGGCCACTTTTCCTCGTGCCCGCTTTACCCTGTAACTGTTGCATGCACTCCTACAACTTTTATGATACACTGCAGCATGTGATTGGAGGGTTGCTGCAATTCCTGAGCCATCATCGAGCTCACTAACCTTGATACCAGATGGAACAGCATTGAGCTGCACAAAATCATTCAGATCTCTTTCAAGAGATGAATATCCCTGTTCTTTTGGCTGTTGTAATGCCTCGTCTTTGCTGGACTGACATAGGCAACACAGTGTCCAATTAATTCCAGTTATGTTAGTAGACATGTTGAGGTATTAATGTTCTACTACACACTACTAACTACACACTAACGAGATCTTCATATCTGCAGGCCTGAAGAGACTAGAATGTGAAGAAGACCACCACCGCATAGACTTGCTTCAGAGGAATACAGGTATGCCGACACCTGCAAAAATAATAAAAATAGATTAATAGTGGAGAAAATGTCAGTAGAAATCCAATGTAAAAGTTAATATAGCTGTTACAACCACAAATCTAAGTGCAATAATTATGTATCATGATTCAATTGACATAAAATGTACATTTCTTATAAAATAATAGTATCAAATGTGGATATATACGACCTGACGTATATCTTGAATTAAAAAAACAAATATCAGAACTGGATTCTCTATACTCAAAAACATACAAAAATGTCATTATTTGCTGTTCTACTATGATTGGTTGTTATTTTATCGCCCAATGTCAGACCAGATGGCGGCCATCTTGGATTCGTCCATAATGGCCGCCACAGGGAGAGCCCATGTTGGCTCCCGCAAAAAAATGAATGCTTATGGTCATATCTACCCCTGGTACAAAAATGGTACTTTGGAACAAAGGGAACAATCGGGGTGATTTTTGGATTAAGCCCCCTGACTAATACAAGCGTCGTTCTTTACGTTATTTATACTGCGTGTTCTTTGCAGTTGAAATGTATATATAGATACGGCATGCGGGAGGTGCCCCCTTGGGGCATTGGTTTCTGCGCGTATGTAGAGGAATTACGACATTTGTTCGAGTGAGGCCCGTTGTGTAATGGTTATCATATCTGACCGGCAATCGGAAGATCCCGGTTCGATTCCCGGGTGGTTACCTCATTTTTTCATTTGTTCGTTCTCTCTTCTCATCTTGCGCGGAATGTTCTCCTATACAAGCGTCGTTCTTTACGATATATATATATATATATATATATATATATATATAAAATTGGTTATTTAGTGAGTTGGGTTGTGGGTTTTTTCAGTTTTGCCCACGCTTTCAAAAATGAATTCAAATTCACTGGATTAATTTTCTGTTTACGAAACTTGGCACAATTATTTTAAGAGGTTGGTAGCTGGAGCTCCCTTTTAGAGTGACACAAACATATCAGATTGCACATTTCTTTGAAGAATTATGCGTTGAATCCAGGGACTGTGATTTTTTATTACAGCTTGGGATGTTATAAACAGAGCGAGTTTCACTTTCAATCGCTTATTTGAGCTTCCATTATTCTGTGATTTTCTTTCAAACCTCCTGTCCTTTAGGATTTTGTATATTTCCGTACGATAAAGTTACAGAGATTGAATACAGGCGACACAGGAGTCCACGTAAGATCTCAGTCGTGAAGATCGGGGGATGGAACACCATTCGACGGGACTCCCGGGCCAAGAGTTTCATAGAAAAAGTCCAAAATGACGTTTACCATACATGAAGTCTTGCGCTGTCGTACTGAACCAAAAGTATGTCCATATCAGTACCTCGGTTCATAAGAAATAGGATGAACTGTTCTTGAAGGATACAAAAGTAATAAACATTTTGGTTCAACGTTGCATGCATCAAAAAAGAAGACTGGGTCAAAGAAATTACATTTCCCGGATTGGTCATACGTTAATTTGGCAAATGAAAGCCAAAATACTTTGAACATGTTGTGATCCTGTACAAAAGACGTCCATGTTTCTGCAACAATAGTGCAACAAACTTTTGTGAACTTCAATTGATTTTGAATTAATTTTTAAATACAGTATACCTTACTTATAATTAACGAATCGCTTTGTATATATTATATGCATATAAGTTTTAAATAACCATCAGTTGCCGTACCTATAAATATTACTACTACTACAGGGTGTTTCTAAAGTCGCGTAACCCAAAAAAATAAAAATATATAACCTTTGGTTTTATATATACAGTATATATATATATATATATATATATATATATATATATATATATATATATATTACGGTTTTTTGGCGAAATCGGTCTTTTTGCAAATTCTCCGGTCAGTTTGCAAAGAAACCAAAACAATAGTAATTTTACAAAATGACCTTAAATGTTTGATCATTTTGCAAAAACACAAAATCGGTCAATTTGCAAAATCACCAATAATCTTGTCTGTATTTGTTTGCAAAATCTCTTGTTTTAATACTGTAGAACCTTCTAGCTCCTAACCTAACCTAACCTAACTTAACTTAACCAACAGTGTCATTGTGGTTAGGTTAGGAGCTAGAAGGTTCTACAGTATTAGAGCAAGAGATTTTGCAAATACACCGACAAGATTATTGGTGACTTTGCAAAGTGGCCGATTTTTGTGTGCTTTTTGCAAATTGACCGATTTTTGTGTTTTTGCAAAATGATCAAACATTTAAGGTCATTTTGTAAAATTACTATTGTTTTGGTTTCTTTGCAAACTGACCGGAGAATTTGCAAAAAGACCGATTTCGCAAAAAAACCGTAACATATATATATATATATATATATATATATATATATATATATACGGGGACACGAACAAAATATACACATGGTCAGAACACAACAATATGACATTTAACACCGAGAAATTTCAGCACTTGAGATATGGTAGAAATAAGGAACTTAAACAGACTGCAGATTATGCTCCAGATAGACAGGAAATTCAGAGAAGCACGAAAGCGGTCGACTTGAGGGTAATAATGACCGATGATGCCAAATTCGAGACACAAAATCAGATAGCAATAAACAACGCAAAAAGAGTCGCGGGACAGGTACTAAGAACGTTCAAAAGGAGGGACAAGACAGTAATGATTCCCCTGCTGAGAACACTGATCATACCAAAACATGAATACTGCTCAGTTTTGACGTCCCCATATAAAAAAGGAAGAAATTAATAAACTAGAAGAAACTCAGACACATTTCACAGCCAAGATTGATGGCTGCAAAGAACTCAACTACTGGGAAAGACTACGTAAACTAAATCTGTACTCCCTGGAAAATAGGAAAGGCAGAATGTGTAGTGTTTGCAAATTAAAGGCCCGACAAGGGATCTCTTCAACACTGAAGGAAAATAGTTTGGTTGTCAGGGGACCAAGACTTTTTAACCAGCTTCCAAAAGACCTCGGAAACGTTACAGGGGTCAAAGTTGAAATTTTCAAGTTAGGACTAGATGCCTGGCTCAGGGCGGTACCAGATGAGCCGGGTGTACCTGGCTATGTTCGGTGGAGAGCGCAAGAGAGCAACTCTCTCCTCCAACAAGCCAGGCCTAGAGGTGGGGCAACGAGCTTGACCTTAGTTTGAAGAGAGACCAATACACAGAATATCAACGAGGTTAACGAGGTGTGTGTGTGTGTATATATATATAAATATAACGGTATATACATTGCATTGCGCGACTTTAGAAACACCCTGTATTTTACTATACACAAACCTAATTACCATCATATATATATATATATATATATATATTATAATATAATATATATATATATATTATATATATATATATATATATATATATATATATATATATATATTGGTTCAGCTGACATAATTCTTATGTACGATTGTGTCCAGCGTCCAATCAGGTACTCTACTCGGTAGGGGTCATGGCGATACATGCCAGGAAGATCGTCGAGTTAAGTTGAACAAGTTCCGCAGTTCATAATTTTTTAGTAGAACTTTGAAATATTCTTTAGTTTCGCATCATTCGACAGCAGATTTAACTCATTTTAATCAACGTTTTGGAATGTGTTTCGAAGGAGGACACTTTAGTACTTACAGTAAATATACATCTAATATTAATTATTTGGTTTATAAAGTTTTTTATCTATGTGTTGTTTTGAAGATTTGAAAGTATATATATATATATATATGGTTTGTGTTTGTGTGTGTGTGTGTGGGTAGGTCGGTGTACTTAGGTAAGTCATTATAATTTAATATGTCTGTAAGTTATTCCTTTACGGTCTATTAAATTAGTTATTAAAAAATAATAAATTTAATATATTTTATTCATTAGCCAACGTCATTCGTATGAAGGAATTTTTTTTTCATTTTATACTATTTTTTTTTCCTTTTTTCTCTCTACCATTATGTTTATTCTTCTTCTTCTTCCTCCTCCTTCTCCCCCGTTTTTCTCTCTGTCCCATCTTTCTCCCACGTCCTCTACCCCCCCCCCCCCCCAGCTGCTCCTCCTTGTCTTACATTCTAC
>JAJOZX010000585.1:1252500-1337500 GCA_023014485.1 Bathynomus jamesi | reverse complement strand
TGATTAGGTTCAGTCGTGATATTTTTGTTAGTTCGCCTTATAAGGCTAACTAACGAAGGCTGGGGGCCCTGATCTTCAGGTGATCCCTAGGATCTTTAGGAGACATTTTTTAAATGAATCCATCAAATAAAACGTAAAACTAACGAAAATATTACGACTTAACCTAACCAATCGTCAATTCATATATATATATATATATATATATATATATATATATATATATATATATATATATATATATATATATATTGACAATTGGTTAGGTTAAGTCGTAATATTTTCGTTAGTTTTAACGTTTTATTTGATTAGGTATACGCGGACAAAGATGGGGAACGCAAACTGATCTAGGACAATGTAGGGGAACATAACCTACACTAGGCACCACAGAGGGACGTAAACTACACTTGCTCCGAAAATGTCAAGAAAATTATGTAAACATAGAGACGTGAGTGTATATATATATATATATATATATATTCCTCTTCCTTCATAAATCACCCATTCCTCTTTTGCGCTTTTGCAGATTCGTCTTTTTTTGCCACGTGATGAGTGATTGGAGAAAACAAACTAATACGAAACGTTTTGCCAAACGAGTAAAGCTTTAAACGAATTCTGAAAACGTTATCGCCGATGCGTTTTCCTGAATTTCTATTCCTTGCGATTTCGTTTAGGGAGAGAGAGAGAGAGAGAGAGAGAGAGAGAGAGAGAGAGAGAGAGAGAAGAATTTAAATTGAGGCTTAGTAAAATGCATTAAAATGAAAGTGTAACCACTAAACATTCGAATTTTTAAGTTTTTCGAGAACAATCTCTCTCTCTCTCTCTCTCTCTCGCTCTCTCTCTCTCTCTCTCTCTCTCTCTCTGTATATATATATATATATATATATATATATTATACGTTACTTCGACTTAATGAGTGTTCGATAGACAGACTTTTCATTCAATTATATTTTTCCCTTTTATTCCGAAACGCTAAACAGACAACGGGAGTAAAAAAAAAGCGCTTCCAACATAATTCAAAAGGGCATGAAAGAAAAAAGACGTTAAAATAGGGTATAAAAATAATAATAATAAAAAAAAAATACCCTCGAACTAGGGTAAAAGGAAGGTAGAAATAGGGTAAAAATTATGATGGTAAAAAATATATATAAATTATTTTTTTAGGAACGTAATGAGAAAGGGAGTCAAGAGCTGAAAAGAGATGAATGAAATGGGAGGTGAATGCGTGAATGAGAGAAGGGAGCAAAGTTATAATAAAGGGTGGAGACGAGAGAGGAGAGAATGAGTTATAAATGGGGTGGAAGGAGACAGAAAATGGGAAAGAAACACGACATCACAACCGGCAAAAGAGTCATCGGAGGAGTTAAGTGGAGTTAATCGGGTTTTAAAAACCGATTTCCAAAGAATTTTTCTTTTTGTAAAGGAGTTGGTTGTGGAGGTTGACGTATGCCATGGAGGTTCTGTAATACAAAGAGGAAAAAGGAAGAAAAAATGGAGGAAAATGAATTACAGGAGACAAGATAAGAGAAGATAAAAGAGTGGACAAGACAAAAATGTTTGTAAGTGCTATTACCGTACTTAATTGGTGATATCCTATTTTGGCGTCCCAAATTTTTCAACCAATCAATTAGGTCAACTGTACGCCCTTGACGATTGGTTAGGTTAAGTCGTGATATTTTCGTTTAAACTAACGGAAATATCAAGACTTAACCAACCAATCATCAAAGGCGTACAGTTGACCTAACCGGGGAGTCAATGAACATAATTAACATAACAAGTAATTTGAAAGTGTTGGAGTGCCGTTTATTTTCGGTTGGGAATATTTGGGACGCCAAAATAGGATATTGCCCTTAATTAAGGTGTAGAGGATAGACATTAAAGTGGAAAAGTAAGAAGTTGTAGTAGGACTGGAAGTACGTGATGTGGGTTCGAGTCACGCTTGCTTCCAAATTTCCTTCTTTCCCGCAGACATAAATGTTAATTTTCATATTATACAGTATATATATATATATATATATATATATATATATATATATATATATATATATATATATTATATATATATTAGTCAATAATTTAACATGTATAAAGATCCCCCCCCCCTCTCTCTCTCTCTCTCTCTCTCTCTCTCTCTCTCTCTCTCTCTATATATATATATATTATATATATATATATTATTTAACATAGCATGCGCACATTTGGCTTGGAATTAGATTACGAGGTCTTTGAAACCAGGTTCTCTATCGCATTTTAGAGGCATACGAAAAACAATTGAAAACCCGTAAAAAAAAAAAAAAAACACAACGAGAATAAAAAACAAAAAACAAAACAAACACTGCCCAGTAAATGCGAACAAACAATTAAAAAAAAAAAAGCAACGAAAGCGAAATATAAAACCGAAAAAAAAAAAAAACCCACAACACAATTAATTACCAAAACAATAGGGAAAAAAAATGATGGCGAACGTTGCATCTCAAAAGCACAGCTGAAGGAAATGAATTTTGAAGGAAAATTTATGACATAATGACCGAAGGAAATGAGAATAAAAAAAAAATAAAAAAAAAAATTGGGAAAAAAGGCTTGGAGGAGCGTGGGAAGGCAGGTTGAAGTTCAAAGAAGATACAAGACTGATCGAAACTTCATGGGATAATTTTGGAACAATTTTGTGCCCTGAATAAACGTTGGTAAAGTGGGTAGTCTGAATGTGTAGACGTTATTGCTATAGTATTTGCCTAGTGGTTAAGACGCTGGGCTGCTGATGGGGCGTGGTTCGGATTCACGTTAAACTGTACGTCTAAGGTGGAGTGAAAAGCTGACCTTCGTCAGAATGAACAATTCGGGCGGAAGCTAACCAAAGGTTAAAGGTTTTATATATATATATATATACACTGTGTGTGTGTGTGTGTGTGTGTGTATATATATATATATATATATATATATATATGTGTGTGTGGTTGTGTGTATATATATTATATATATATATATATATATATTTTTTTTTTTTTTTAATACAGGAAGGAGGTGCCAAGGGCGAATGCCGCTCTAAAACGCCCCCATAAAAGGAAAAGTATAGAGCCAAAGTTAAGGTCTTCAACGTTCTTCAAAAGGTTGCCATTTTTTTAATTCTAAAAAATATTATGTGGTGTGTAAAATACATGCATGTGTAGTGAGGAAAGGGAGAGAAGTTATAATGTTATAATGTTTCAGACCAAGAAAGACCCTAGGATCCACTCATGCTGGTCTACCCTAACTGTGTTCGTAATTGTGTATTGTGCATGTCCTCCGTGGTGGCGGAGGGGACCTACAATTTTACGTGGGTTCCGAACCACAAAGGCTTAATTTTACAACCTTAAACTATACCAAATCTATCAACATTGCGTCTAATCGATTTTTAACATATTTATAAACGCGTTGCTAATTACTTCTACCGGCAAACTATTCCATGTATTTACTATTCTATACGTAAAAAAAGTTTTTGGAAATTGCTGTCTCGAACCTTCTATAGTCAGCTTACAGGCGTTATTTCTAGTTCGACTATATTGTGCTATTTCGAAAAAGCTCTCTCTATTTACGTTATCGAACCCATTCATAATTTTAAAAACTGGATTAGATCACCCTTTAGCCTCCTAGTCTGGAGTGTAGCCAATTTTAATTCCTTAATCCTATCTTCGTACGACTTTGACCTCAGCGACGGATCATCTTAGTTGCTCGTCTTTGAACTCGTTCGATTTTGTCTATATCCTTGCGCATATGCGGATTCCAAAATTGGATCTCGTACTCCAAATGGGGTTTAATTAATGATTTATAAAGAGGAACAGTAATATCGCGCGATTTGTACTAAAAATCCTAGCTATAAAAACCTAGCACTTTGTTCGCCTTATTGACCGCTGCTGTACTTTGTTTCGCTACTTTTCAAATCACCAGTGACTATAACTCCAAATCTTTTTCCTGATCTACGCTTGCCAACTCCTTCCCTGAACACGCTATCCGCAAAATTACCGTTACGTGAACCTATATGTGAAATTTTGCATTTATCAACGTCAAATCTCATTTGTCATGTGACCGACCAATCAACGATTTTATTCAGATCTTCCTGGATTTTACCTCTATCTTCGTCATTATCGCTCCTACCACCCAACTTCGTGTCATCCACAACTTTGAAACTGTACTGACTAGGCTGACATCTAAATCGTTATATATAAGAAAAAGCAAGGGCCCAATGCAGAACCCTGAGAACGCCGCTCGCTACATTAGCCCAAGACGATTCCGCTCCATCAACGACCCCCTCTGTTTCCTACCTCGCAACCATTCTTCTATCCAATTTATTACTACACCCCTGAATTCATGAGCCTTAGTTTTTTCAAGAGTCTTTTGTGCGGTACGGTGTCAAACGCTTTTTGAAAATCTAAATACACTACATCTACTGCCCGAGACTATCGTAAACTTCAACCACGCTTTGAAAAAATTCTAAAAGATTAGTTAAGCAAGATTTGTTTCGCCTAAAACCGTGCTGCGTATTTTCTCATTAAGCTATGCAATTCTAAGTGGTCGACTGTACGATCCTAATTATCGATTCCAGTAGCTTACCTACAACAGACGTTAAACTGATTGGCCTGTAATTTCCCGCCACACCTTATCGCCTTTTTTAAAAATACGCGTTACATTTGCTAACTTGAAATTATCTGGTACGCACACCTCAGAAATAGATGCATTCAAAATCTTTGTTAACGGCACAACAATGTCTTCCTTTAATTGTTTTAGTTGTATGGGATATATGGAATACGGCGCCGGTGATTTAAGCATTTCATTTTACAAATATAGTGCAGTACCTCCCCTTCATCACCACAATATTATCTAAAGCAGTGGTTCCCAACCTTTTTTGAATAGTTACCCAAAACCCAATTCTAATCTAGCCCCATTACCCCAATCATTAAAAATCATAGTTACTTACTTTAGTTTTACTACAATATTATTTTTATAACTTCTGCATCGCGTGTCATACCCACAAAATAATGTCATTACCCCAGTGGATACTTTACCCCGAGGTTGGGAACCACTGATCTAAAGTATTAACATTATCGAAAGGTATTATGTCTATGACCGTAGGAATATTCGTTACATCTTCTATTGTAAAAATGAAGTAAAAAATTCGTTTAGCAAAGCAGCCATTTGCTTGTTCTCTGGAAACTAGCTCACCGTGTGTGTTTGAGAGCATGCTGGACTGCTCACAGAGTAGATGAGACACGGAAAAAGACCGGCTAAGGAGTACAGTGACAGGAGAAACGGGAGTTCCAAAACTCCCTGTCTCTTGCCTAACGTTCCCCCCTTCCATCCCTGAAGTACTCTTCTGATCGATTAGTGTCTACAATCTCCTGATATATATATATATATATATATATATATATATATATATATCATATAAACACCTGAAGATTTTCCTTTTTATATGCCCCGGGCATAAGAGAAAATAATGCCCATATATGTATGTCCATTGGTATGGAAGCCCCATAAGCATATTCTACCCGTTTTTATTTTATAAAATTCGTATGTCCCCAGTTTTAAACTTATGGAAATTTTCGTACAGAATTTTACCCAACAACTAAAAATAAATAAATCAAATAAAGTTACGAAGGAAAATGGCAAACTTATACATGTTATGATAATCTATTTACACTATTTAGGTTGTTGAAAAATTCCATTTTCGTGCTAGTATTTATTAAAAAAATATATATTTTTATATTAATATATGTTAATATAATTACTATATTATTAAACTTTAATTTCAAAATAAATAAAAAAAATAAATAAATAAATAAATACATAAATCATAGTTTCCCTTAAAAACTAAAAAAATAATAAAAAGTGAAAAACAGAAAACGAAGCTTTTTTTTAATATTTTCCTATATTTTGATTAAATGTTTTTGAGATGCTCAGTGGAATTCAAGCCCTTCCTTGACTGTTTCTTTTTGCCTCTTTTTCTCCTTCTATTCATACACGTAACAAAAAAAATAAATAAATAAAATAATAAATAAAATAAAAAAAAGAAAAAAAAAGGACTTACTCATCCCGTTTTCTAAATGAGATAAAGGTCTGTGCGCTTTTAATGGTTACTAAAACAGACTGTTCTAACGGTTCATTTAAATATTTTGGCTTTACATCGATTGTATTGTTGTTCTATTTACTAAATTCGTTTCATTGCTTTTGGCTTTCTATTATAATATTATTAACGTTGTACTTCCTACTCGTAAAGACAAGAGGAAGACAATAAAGCAATTCTTGGCAACCCCCCTTTCCAGTGTCTTCCAATTCTGTTCCACAAAACCTATATATATATATATATATATATATATATATGTATATATGAAAAGTTATAAACGTTATGCCTAAAAGGCACTTAAAAGTTCTCTACTTATATATATATATATATATATATATATATATATATATAAGTGCAATTTCTTCCGGCTCTCTTTGGCACATCCGAAATGGCCTTAAAATAATTTTTTTTTTTGAAAGCAATAAAGGCTTAATTTAAATCGCATTAACTAGGAACTAAAAGACTAAAATGAACTATTAGAATGGTTTTAATGGCGATTTAAGTACAAAGATTAAAAAACTATATTTTTGTTTAATGTTATCAGTTAAAAAAAAAAAAAATTGCAGTTATAGTTGTGGATTTTAAGGTGGAGTAGGAGGGGATGTGTGCGGGGGGGGGGGGGGGGTACGGGAGTGAGGAAGGGAGAGTAGGGGAGAAGGAGAGTGGTATATATATATATATATATATATATATATATATATATATGTTATTGTGCGGGTGTTTAATAGGCCTGGGATACAATAAGAGGTCTAACAGGGGGAGGAGAGCAAAATATGAGCAAATGAACTTCCCTAATTGGGTACCGTGTGAACCGGTTTTGAATGGGATCATACTTCGTCCCAGTACGCCCCACGTATTGAAATTACACGCTACGTCACGCCACCTCGCGTCAGTGATGTCACTTCGAATCACCCGAAAAAATTCAAACACAGCTCAGACGTAAAATCTTAATGTGTGTTTCAAATTTCTTTTGACTGGTTGGCGTTACTGAATAAAAGGTTAAAATGTTATGTTATGTTATTTTGGGGTTTGGGGGTACACAGCTCCGTTACAGTTGCGTCACATTTTTTGTGTGTGTGTCCTTATTTACAATATATTTGCATCTTATATCGTTATACCGTTACAGTTCGATAAAGAACGTCTCATAATATATACACACACACACACATATATATATATATATATATACACAGGGTGGTCCAACAGTTCTGCCTCTTGGGTGGGGTAATTGCTATACACACTAAAATGAGGCAGGACTTCTGGATCACCCTGTATAATTCTTTCAAATTTTTAGTTACGATGTAGAAATTCTGGCACCTGAAATCAGCAAAAAAACAGGCAAAAATTAAACGTTACTCTTTTGCTAATCAAAGGTACATTTAAAAAACGGGTTTGTGTATAAACAGTAAATAAAGTTACGTATATTTGACGCAGAAATACACCGAAGCCAGCGTTCGTAACTCAGTCCGTAACACCGTTTCCCTATTATAAGCGAAATGAAGAAGACACTGAGTCGGGGTTCGAATCCCGATGGTGCTGATTAATACTAATCCAGGAGTTAGCGCAATGGCAGTATTATTCTGTCTGGGATGCTATGCCAGTTTATGGCCTCATTGATTATATTGCGCCACACTCTCTTATGTGGAAACTCATATATACAAGGTGTTTCAGGAGAAAGGTCAATACTTCGGGAGGTGATAGTATCGGTCATTGGAGAAAAAAAGTTCGTATGAACATGTGTCTAATTCTGAATGGTTACGGAGATAGAGCTGTTTGAATCTACAATACAAAAGCATTGTTAATGGTAATCAAGAAAGAGAAACCAATTACTGTTTTCTAACATTTAATGTTTAAACATTGGCATTTTGAATGGTATCAGATACAGAAATGACAAATTTGTTACAGTTTACAATACGTTTTCGAAAATCCCCCGTCAACCTCAATGCACTTTGCAACTCGTGTGCGAAGATCGCGTGTTGTTCGTCTGAGTTGATCTTGACGTTCCTTTATGCGGGCAGCAGCATCCAATGCGCGCGAGCAATTCGCCTCGTGTATCCACCTTTCTTTTGTAAACTTGACTTTTCATCCACCCCCACAAACAATACTCTAACGGAGAGAGGTCTGGAAACCTTCGTGGCCATTGAATGGGACCCCGCGGGGGTAGGAAGAGCTGCGCGCGCATCAGATTCAAACAGCTCTATCTCCGTAACCATTCAGAATTAGACACATGTTCATATGTACTTTTTTTCTCACAATGACCGATACTATCACCTCCAATATTGACCTTTCCTCCTGAAACACCCTATATATGTATATATATACACACATATATATATATATATACTGACTTCTTGTATATTGTAGTCTGATTTATACACACACAACACACACACATACTCGTATATATATATATATACGAGGAGAGAGAGAAAGAGAGCGAGCGTTTACAGCTTGCATTTTACATCACCATAACATTCGAACTTACAATTTATCAAGATGTAATGAACTGAAATTTCGCTTAAATTTTACTCTGAATTTGTGCTAAAATATTGGCCAATAAATTGTACCATTTCCTATTTATATTCTTGTGATTGTTTCGGAGTTTCGAGACATCACTTTTCGAAACGTTTGGGAAATGCAAATTATTTATTTATTTAACTATATATATATATAATATTATATATATATTATATATATATATATATATATATATATATATATATATATATATATAATATAGAGAGAGAGAGAGAGAGAGAGAGAGAGAGAGAGAGAGAGAGAGAGAGAGAGAGAGAGAATATTGCTGAATTTATTTACATTTCATATCTTCATTGCAAATGTGTAAAATGTAAAAACTATTCATATTATATATATATATATATATAACCTTGGTTTAGTTTCCGCTCGAATTGTTCATTCTAACGAAGGTCAAGCTTGTCACTCCACCTTAGAACTACAGTTTAACGTGAAATCCGAACCACGCCATACCAACAGCCTAGCGTCTTAACCACTAGGCTACTCAGGATATCCATTTATCTACCAAGCAATTTCTTTATTGTGTGAAAGGATGAACAGCTGGGTTTTGCTGCGTGCCGCCTGCCGTCACCGAGTCTCGATCCCGAGGCCGATGGATGGATTCACACTACACCACCTAGGCGCATTATATATATACACCTTACCTTATGAACCTTATGTTGTTTCGTGTGTTGGTCTCTCTTCACACGGAGGTCAAGCTGGTGGCCCCGCCTCTAGGTCTGGCCTGGTGGAGGAGCGAGTTACTTTCTTGCGCTCTCCACCGTACATAGCCAGGCACGCCCGGCTCATCTGGTACTGTCCTGAGCCAGGCATCCAGTCTTTTCTTGAAGACTTCAACTTTGACCCCCGTTACGTTTCTGAGGTCCTTAGGAAGCTGGTTGAAAAGTCTTGGCCCCCTGACAACCAAGCTATTTTCCTTCAAGGTTGAGGAGGTCCCTTGTCGTGCTTTTAATTTGGGAACACTACACATTCTGCCTTTCCTATTTTCCAGTGTTTTTGAATGGTAATTGGGTTTAGTTTTAGGTTTGGTACCAGTTTTTCGATCATTTTCCATATGTAGATTATGATGTACCTCTCTCTTCTTCTTTCCAGTGAGTACAGATTTAGTTTACGTAGTCTTTCCCAGTAGTTGAGTTCTTTGCAGCCACAATCTTGGCTGTGAAATGCCTTTGCGTTTCTTCTAGTTTATTAGTTTCTTCCTTTTTATATGGGGACGTCAAAACTGAGCAGTATTCAAGTTTTGGTATAATCAGTGTTTTTAGCAGGGGAATCATTACTGTCCTGTCCCTTCTCTTGAACGTTCTTAGAACCTGTCCGGCGACTCTTTTTGCTTTATTTATCGCTATCTGATTTTTGTTTCGAATTTCGCATCATCTGTCATTATTATCCCGAGATCAATCGCTTTCATGCTTCTCTGAATTTCCTGTCTCTCTGGAGCATAATAATGCAGTCTGTTTAAGTTCTTCTTTTCTACCATATCTCAAGAGTTGAAATTTCTCGGCGTTGAATGACATGTTGTTGTCTTCTGACCATTTGTATATTTTGTTCGTGTCCCTCTGCAAGGCCTCCACGTCATGTACATCGCTGATTTTTCTGCTGATCTTTGTATCGTCTGCAAAGGATGTTACTACTATTGCTGTTTACTCCGCTGTCTATGTCTGTTAGCATGATAATGAACAGGAGTGGGGCCAGTACTGTCCCTTGTGGTACTGAGCTGCGTACTTCCGATTCTGATGATGATATACCTTGAATTTTGACGACCTGCAGACGATCACTAAGGAAGTTGTAGATCCATTTTCCCACTTTGCCTGTTATTCCCATGTCTTTAATTTTATGTCCTATTATACCATGGTCACATTTATCGAAAGCTTTAGCAAAATCTGTGTATATAACATCGTAGTTGTCATTGCCTTCCAATGCATCTAGGATATTGTTGTAGTGCTCTATTAGTTGTGATAGGCATGATCTACCTGATCGGAATCCATGCTGATTTTCGTTGAATCTTTCTCGTGTCTCCAGGAAATCATAAATTTTCTCTCTAACTATTCTTTCAAATACTTTGGTGAGGTGGGACGTCAATGACACTGGTCTATAGTTCTTTGCTTGAGATCTGTCCCCTCCTTTATATATAGGGACAATGTTTGTTCTTTTCAAGATGCTCGGTATTTCCCCAGTGTCTAGGGATCTTCTCCATATCCAGTATAAAGGTGTAGCTATTTCATTTTTACAGTTTAATCAATAATGCGTTCCAATTGTCCGGACCTGCAGCTGAATGTAGTTTCATTTGTTCTATAGCTCTCGCTACATCTTCTGGTGTAAACTCAAAGTCTGTTATATACTCTCCTTGCAATTCCTCTTCAAAGAATGCATTTATGTCAGGTATCGCTTTGTCACTTTTTGGGGTACTAAAAACTGATTCATATTGAGCTCTCAATGTATCAGTTATTTCTTTTGGATCGTCGGTTAGTTCATTATTTCCCGTCCTTAAGGGCCCAATAGCGGCGCGCGTTTTTGTTTTCCTTTTTGCATAGCTATAGAAGTATTTTGGATTTTCCTTTATTGCTTCTACCGCCTTTTCCTCTTCCCTCTCTGTATGGTCCTTAATCAGGGCTTGTATTTCCCTATCGATACCTTCCAGTTTTTCTTTTATTATTTTCCTGCCATTATCTCCGCAGTTTTCTAACTTCGCCTCCACTCTCTTTCTTTTGCGGAATAGTCTTCTCTTTTGCCTTTCTAGCCAGCTCCTCTTTCCTTTTGGCTGTGATTTCGGAGCATATTTTTCTAAAATTCTCAGCGTTTTTTCCTCCAAAGTTGTTAGCATTTCTTCCGTTGTTTTATTCTTGAAAATTGTTCTCCATTCTATTTGGGCCATGTGCGATCTGATTGCTTCCCAATTTATAGTCTTCGAGTTTAAGTTAAAGGCCCCGAATTTACTTCTTTCCACAATATGTGTATTGTCTTCTAATGCTGCCATCATATTTGTTGATATCTCGATTAAGTTGTGGTCTGAGATAATGGTATGGTAGAGATATATATATATATGGTATGGTAGATATATATATATATATATATATATATATATATATATATATATATTATATATATATATATATCAAGCTATTGACTTCTCCTTAGGGAAACGGAGCTTACAGATGAACAGAAGGACAACACAACGGCAAACATTTTCATTTATTTTTTGTACTTCAGACGTTTCGACAAATCTTTTGTCATCATCAGTGAATTAAGTCGTAAAACCTTAAAACAAAAGTAAAAAGTGAAAATTACATCAATACAATATTAAAACCATTAAAATTAAAACCTTAAAGCAAAATGAAAATTGCATCAATACAAATTAAAATCATTTAAATTTCATCACTATAAAAATTAAAATCAAATTAAATTACCTCAATAGGTAAATACACAATGTTTACATCCACCTCCATACTTGGCAAAGCCTAAGAGAACACTGGATGGTCAGAGGATTAGAAAGGATATGTCTATGAGAATCGGTTGGTTAGTTAGAAGAGCTGTAATTTGTAGGATGAGCTATTATTGTTAATGGAGGGTTTGTTTCTATAAATGTACAAAGATTCTAAAATTCGGAGTTCTGTGAGGTTATTGGATCTAGTTAAAATTTCAAACTGAGTTTTGTGAAGGGGATGGTTGTTTTCATTACTATGGTTTCTAATTGCGGATTGATCAACAATTAGGATATATATTATTTACAAACCAAGTATTAGATAGAAAATACTATATATATATATATATATATAATATATATATATATATATATATATATATATACAGGGTGGCGAAAAGTCGCGCATCACAGAAATTTTCAGTGTTGACTATAATATATTTTTTTTTCTTTTAGGTAGGGGATGGCTGCGAAATTAACAATAGACGAGGGGGTGAGCTTGGTTTTAATGCATGAAATACCAGGTACTACAAATCGATGAATCAATACAGAATTTAAATTCTGTACCGATCTTATATATATATATATATATATATATATATTAGTGATGTAGCGGATGTCATTTTTTTCACATCCGCGGATGCGGATGAGGATGTTTGATTTCAACATCCGCGGATGCGGATGCGGATGCGGATGTCTACATTTTCGTTATTTTTTAGGATATATTCGAGATTTGTTGTGTTTAACGTATATAATAAGTTATTATATAGAGAGAGCTGTAGCTATAATGTAGTATAATTGATTAATTGTACAATAATTGCTGTACTTTTCTCTGAACATATAAAATAATATCAAGCATCTAACTAATATAGAAATCAATTAGTGAATTCGTCTGCAAATAAATTCGTTATATTTTGTTGAGTTTCAGCCACAATTAGAAACCATAATTGTGTTACCAGGATGCGGGACGTGAACCCAACTCAAATGCACCCCACCGACCTCTTTCCCCAACCTCCACCCTTATACAAAGAGATCTTTAATTAGCTTGATAACTATTTATATTAAGTTTAAAGTTTTATTAGGCATATTTATAAATGAGTAATTAAAATAAAGTAAACTAAGATGTTCATCGTTTAATGTTCAAACTTAATTATAGGAAGGTTATGCTTAAGGAACATTAATTTTTCTGCCTTTTCTGCTGCCAGTCTGTTTCTCTTTTCATCATATATTAATCCAGCACTGCTAAATAATCTCTCGCTTGGTACGTTTGTTGGAGGACAGGCTAAATGTTTCCTTGCAAGTTTACTCAAGTATGGATAGAGATTCTGCGTATTTTTCCACCAACTAATAGGATTGTCACATGCAGCCAGGCGTTTTTCTTGGTGATAGCTCTCGATCATTTTTACTACATCTTTTGACATCGCGTAGGTCTCGTCATTGCTGCTTGACTCAAGAAACTGAGAGACAGATTCTGTGATAGATTTGCTTGTTGAAGGTGTTGGTTCTGTCACTGAAACTTTTATTCTTTTGGTGGGTGGCGAAGCGACAGATTCAAGAGATTGAAGCTCTTCAACTGCTTTGCCAAGTGATGATTTAACTCGTTCTAATGTATTAGGTGAAAATAACTTAGCTTTGTAACGTGGATCTAAGTAGGTTGCAAGAGAGTAACTTCATACAAGAACAGCCTCTCGTCTTGTCGCTTGCATCACTTTTGCGCACAATGAACTAGTTCTATTACTATAGTTGAATTTGATAATTTCCGCTTATTAATGACGTTTTATCTCAACGGTCCACATCCGCACGACATCCGCAGTCCAAAGTGCGGATGCGGACGCGGATGCGGATGCGAGAAAAAGTGCGGATGTTCCGCGGATGCGGATGCGGATGCGGATGTGACCTACATCACTATATATATATATATATATATATATATATATATATATAAGATACATAATTTAAAAGTCGAAAATCTAATTTAAAAAATAAAATCAAAGCAAATTTCCAATTTGAAAATCATGATTAGAAAAAAAAAAAAACTTTAAATCTTCTCTTCGCCAAGAATATTTTTACTTTTGATTTTGTTCCGTTTTCAAGAATGTATTTTGGTTTAGATTAAAAGGAGGGCATATATATTATTATTATTATTATATTATTATTATTATTTTAGTAGTAGTAGTATTAGCAGCAAAATTATCATAACAAAGTCGAGGCAATGTCGCATTAAAAATTCAAACACAATCCTTAAATCACTGACTTGACCCATTATTAACCTTGTTAACCTCGTTGATGTTCCGTGTGTTGGTCTCTCTTCACACGAAGGTCAAGCTCGTGGCCCCGCCTCTAGGTCTGGCTTGGTGGAGGAGCGAGTTGCTTTCTTGCGCTCTCCACCGCACATAGCCAGGTACACCCGGCTCATCTGGTACTGCCCTGAGCCAGGCATCTAGTCTTCTCTTGAAGACTTCAACTTTGACCTCTGTAATATTTCTGAGGTCTTTCAGAAGCTGGTTAAAAAGTCTTGGCTCCCTGACAACCAAGTTATTTTCCGTCAGTGTTGAAGAGGTCCCTTCTCGAGACTTTAATTTGGGAATACTACACATTCTGCCTTTCCTATTTTTCAGCGTTGTTTGGATGGTAATTGGGTTTAGTTTGAGGTTTGGTACCATTTTTTTTATCATTTTCCATATGTAGATTATGGTATACCTCTCTCTTCTTCTTTCCAGGGAGTACAGATTTAGTTTACGTAGTCTTTCCCAGTAGTTGAATTCTTTGCAGCCATCAATCTTGGCTGTGAAATGTCTCTGCGTTTCTTCTAGTTTATTAATTTCTTCCTTTTTATATGGGGACGTCAAAATTGAGCAGTATTCAAGTTTTGGTATGAACTAGGGTGACCAGACGTCCTGCATTTTGCAGGACTGTCCCGCATTTAGAGTTTCTGTCCCGCAAAAAACATTGACCAATGCGGGACAATGCAATGTCCCGCATTCTTGTATTTATGCAATTTTCGTACAAATGAAATGTAATTTGTATTCATTATCGTAGATCTGGCATCCGCGCATCCCCTCATAAACGTTTTAAAACGTTTTTGAAACCTCCAGTACGACAGACCTCGACGGCCGACGCTCGTCAGTAAAAATTTTGAATTATAATGGTGTTGACGTGTTATTTAATTGTCAGAGTACCCATACATTTTAAAAATTACTTAAAAAAGAAAGTGCACTTTCAATGAAGATTTAGAAAAAGAATATCCTTTTATTAAAAAGGCAAGGAGTGAGAGCATGGTGAATGTATTAAATGTTTTTCTACTTTTTCAATTGCAAGTGGTGGGAAATGTGACATTAAACGTCATTTAAACTCTACTAAGTATAAAGAAGCTAATGCCTGCGCTTCATCAAGTAGGCCTTTGACAACGTTTCTACAGAGTAAAGATTTTGATGAAGAGTAAAAAAGTGTAGCAGTAGCTGAAGGAACTTGGACTTGGATAAAGTAAAATGCCTATAGAGTGCTGCAAAATGCTTTTAAAAGGTATTGGTTGACCTGTGGAGTGTTATCGAGATATCATACGAGTATATTAGTGTACCATTGGATCCGTCCCGCATTGGGATCGCAAAATTCTGGTCACCCTAGGTATGACCAGTGTTCTCAGTAGGGAAATCATTACTGTCTTGTCCCTCCTTTTGAACGTTCTTAGTACCTGTCCCGCGACTCTTTTTGTTTTGTTTATTGCTATCTGATTTTGTGTCTCGAATTTGGCATCATCGGTCATTATTACCCCCAAGTCGACCGCTTTCGTGCTTCTCTGAATTTCTTGTCTATCTGGAGCATAATATGCAGTCTGTTTAAGTTCTTCATTTCTACCATATCTCAAGAGCTGAAATTTCTCGGTATTAAATGTCATATTGTTGTGTTCTGACCATGTGTATATTTTGTTCATGTCTCTCTGCAAGGCCTCCACTTCTATCATTATTATTATTATTATTATTATTATTAGCAGCAGCAGCAAAATTACAGTATCATAACGAAGTCGAAGCAATGTCTCATTAAAAATTTAAAGACAATCCTAAAATCACTGACTTGACAAGCTTGACCTTCGTGAAATGAGAATCATCGCACGGAACATTTGAAAGGTTGAATGGTATATATATATAATATATATATATATATATATATATATATATATATATATATATATATATATATATATATATACAGGATGTTTCATAACATGTGGAACGTACTCTCAGGATGGATTCAGGTCCTGAAAACAATGAAAAAAGTCTATAAAACATATACCCGAAATCGCTTTGTTTCCGAGTTACAGCCCGTTTTGTGTTCCAGCAATTCTTTCCGCAAAACAAACACTGCTTGCCGACAATGTTTGTGAGTGTGTACGAGACTTATTTCATGTATGGCCTTGCCGATTGTAATGTTTCGTACACTCTATGACATGTTTCAATATCGTTAAGTGTAGACCCATCAGTCAGCCAGAGGTGCATCTCGGTGTTTCACTGTTCGTATTCATAACTTCTTACCGTGAATAAGTGCAGTTCAGTGAAAAAAAAAATTAAAAGTTTTTGTGCTATTCAGTGATAGTGTGCATTTGAAGTGAGAATGGAGGCTTATTCAAACAGAGAAATAGCAGACATGTATCTCATGTATGGACTTGCCGAGTGTAATGCGGCCGCAGCAAGACGTCTGTATGCGGAAAGGTTTCCGAATCGCCGTCTGCCAGATAAGAAGACGTTTCAGAGAATAGACGAGCGTCTTGGTGATACAGAATCATTCAACAAGCGAGTTTCAGATGGTAGTAGACCAATCAGTGCCAGAACTGTTGAATTGGAGGAGCAGGTCCTGAATCGTGTAGAGAAACATCCTGGTGTCAGCACCCGAAGGACAGCAGCAGCAGAGGGTGTAAGATAGACAACTGTGTGGAGAATTTTACGGGAACAACGGCTTCACCCATATCACATTCAGAGAGTACAAGGCCTTACTGAAGCTGATTTCCCACCACGAGAGTCTTTTTGTACTTGGTTCCTTCAACAATGTGCTCGCGATCCTCTTTTTCTATCCTCCGTGTTGTTTTCTGATGAGGGTGCCTTCACAAGAAATGGCGTGATCAATTTTCACAACACTCATCACTGAGCCGAAGAGAATCAGCATGCCATCATCTAGTCATGGCACCAACAACAATTTAATATCAATGTATGGGCAGGACTTATTGCCGACAACTTAATCAGTCCTTTTGTTTTGCCTGGAAGATTAACAAGAGAATCCTATTCCAATTTTGTAAGAAGTGATTTAAACGATTTACTAGATAAAGTTCCTCTTGGTGTCCGACGTCGTATGTGGTTTATGCATGACAGCGCTCCGCCTCATTTTAGTCGAGTAGCCAGAGACTATTTGGATGACCATTTCCCTGATAAATGGATAGGCTGTGGAGGACCCATTGCGTGGCCTGCTCTCTCCCCGGACCTGAATCCAATCGGATATTTACCTGTGTGGTCATCTGAAATCCATCGTTTACGTGACACCCATTGACAACGTTCAAATGATTCGCCAACGTGTAGAACAAGGATGCCAGAAAATCTGAGCAATACCTGGAATGTTTGAACGCGTCAGGTAGTCTGTGACGAGGCGTGTTCAGGCGGTTATTCAAGCGCAAGGCGGTCATTTTGAGCACGTCCTTTAAAGGTAAGGCGGATACTTGCTGGAACACATAACGGGCGGAAACAAAGCGATTTCGGGCATATGTTTATATAAACTTTTTTCATCGTTTTCAGGTCCTGAATCCATCCTGAAAGTGCGTCCCACATGTTATGAAACACCCTGTGTGTGTATATAATATATATATATATATATATATATATATATATATATATAAGAAAATATTGAATCAGAAGTAACAATTTGGTGTTATATATATATAGACTACGTATATATATACGGGTGCGGCAAAAATATCGCCCTTTTTAGTTTATTTTCTTTTATTGAAGGAAATAAATCAATTACAGCATTTTAAGAGAAATAATAAGGTTTTTAAGAGAAATACAGCATTTTAAGAAAAATAATAAGTACTTTCTCAGTAAAAACTAAAAAATAACAAAATGATACAATATAAAACTAAAAAATTATACTGTATAAAACTATAAAGATACAATTATTAAAAGGGCGTTACTTTTGCCGCACCCGGATATATATATATATATATATATATATATATACACACACACACACACACACACACACACACTTTGTGTTACTTTGTGTGAGTTCGAACGACGGTTCAGGATCGACCTGCGGTCGACCCCTCTGCAACATCCCGCCTCATTTGGGGATTTGGTGAAGAAGGGAATTGCTGTCTGATCTCCTGCCCTCTTAGCCAGTCACGAATGGCTGGTCAGGGACTTTGAACATGAATATATCCAGCTGGTTCTTAAAGTTATTCACGTCGGTGTGCTGGAGATTTTTTACTTCTCTCGGTAGGACATTGAAAAGCTTTAGGCCTCGTATTCTGAGGGAATTTCCCTTCCTCGTTTTCATGGCCCCCTATCCCACAGCAGCTGGGACTGTACAAAATCTGCTATTGTTTCTATTTCATTTGTAAGGTTAGGGACAAAGCCCTCAAGTATTTTCCATATGTATATTATTGTGTACCGCTCTCGCCTTCTTTCGAGAGAGTAGAGTTTCAGGGATTGTAGTCGAGACCAAAAGTCTTCACCTTCCCTTTCTTCTATCTTAGACGTAAAAGTCCTTTGTATAGCTTCAATGTTCGCAATGTCTCGTTTTCTGTATGGGCTTGTGAGTACTGAGCAATACTCAATTATCGGTAGGACTAGGCTTTTCCATAGTTTGAGCATGATGTTTGCTTTTTTGCTGCGGAAGATCCTCCAGATGATTCCCATTATTTTTCTAGCCGTTGTAATTTTGATGTTGTAGTGCTCTCTGAATTTTGTATCCGACGACATTACTACTCCCAGATCCCTGACTTGTAGATTTGGTGTTATCTGTTTGTCTTGCAGAGTTTTGTACCTTTTATTCTGCAACTCCTTGTTATTACCATGTCTTAGAAGTTGGAATTTTTCTAAGTTGAACTTCATATTGTTGTCTTCTACCCACTGGAATAATGTCTCAATGTCGTTTTGTAATTTTCTTATGCCATTTTCGTTCAATATTTCCTTACATATCTTTGTGTCATCTGCGAAGCATGATACAATACTGTCCTTAATATCAGCATCAATATCTGCAATCATTATTATGAACAGCAAGGGAGCTAATACTGTCCTTTGTGGGACAAAGCTCACGACTTCCGAGACTTCCGATTTAACTCCGGTTACCACCACTCTTTGTGTTCTTTGCGTCAGAAATTAAATATCCATCTTTCTAGCTTTCCAGTAATTCCTGTATTCTTAAGTTTGTGTGCTATGATTCCAGAGCTACATTTATCAAATGCTTTAGCAAAGTTCGTATATATATTACATCTATGTTTTGTCCTCGCACAATGTTTTCAATATTTCGTCTGGTGGTCTAGAAGCTGTGATAAGCATGATCTTCCAGTCCTGAAGCCATGTTGATTTGGGTTGTATAGGTCTTTTTCTTGTAGGTAGTAGGTAGTTTCACCTCTAATTATACGTTCAAAACACTTTATAAGGTGAGGTGAGAGCCACTGGCCGATAATTCTTGGGCATTGCTCTCTTACCACCTTTAAATAGGGGGGGAGGGCAATGTTCTTGTTCTTTAACGGTAGGCTGACCATATTTCCTTGAGACAAAAACGGGACATTGGGATGGCAAAAAAGGGACGGGGGTTATGTAATATTCTGTATTCATGAAAAAGTAAGTACATAAACATATTGAGCTTACAATTATTCTTCAGTGACAGAACCCATAAAAAACCCATACAAAACGGTACTGTCCCGTTCAAAACGGTACGTATGGTCAGCCTATTTAACGGGAGTGGAATTTGTCCTGTGTCGAGTGATTTCCTCCATAGTAAGTATAGCAGTTTGGCAATACTCTCTTTACATTTCTTCAGAAACGTGGCACTCCATGTATCTGGCCCTGGCGCTGAAATATCTCGCATCTGTGATAAAGCTTTGATTACATCTCCTTCCGTGAACTCGAAGTCCATTGATAGGTTTGTGCCGGAATTTGTCCTTGGTTGATTTTTATCTATGTCGAAAAATTCGTATGGGTTTTCCACTTCTATCTCGGACTTAGGGGTGCTAAGCACAGAGTTAAATGGTTCCCTAAGCAGTTCGCTTATTTTTTCGGGTCATTTGTGTATTTGGCCTCCCGGTCTATCAACGGACCAATACTCTCCTTACACTGCATTTTCCTTTTCGCAAACGTGTAGAAGTGTTTTGGGTTATTTTTTTATGTTTTCTGCTACCTTGTTTTCCTCCTCGTTTGTCTTATGTATGAATGTTTGCTTTAGGTCACTTTCTATTTCGCCAAGTTTCTTTTCTAGTTTGAGTTTCTTTGCATCAATTCTGCATCTGTGAAGATGTTTTACGGTTTGTCTTCGTTGCCTGAATAGTGTCCTGATTTTCCTCTCGAGCTTGTTCGTTTTCTTTCCTGTCTCTCTGGAATATGTTTCAGTATTATAGGGTTGATTTCAGTCCCTATTATACATAGTATTTCTTGTGGTCTCGTGAAGTAGCAATTCCCAATTTACCTCCTTTAAATCTTTATTTACGTTTTCCCAATTTACTTTCTTTGAATTTATATTTAAGCCTTCAGATATTCCATCTGCCTCTGTAGGATGCGTTTCCGGACCTCTGGGTGCTAACTTCAATTGTAAAGGGTGTCCATAAATGATTACCCTGATTAAAGCATGCTATAACTTTTAAATAAACACTCGTATTCAAACACAGTTTTAATCATAAGTAGATAAACATACAAAGTTTTGATACATAGTTAATGAACTTAATAAGCTTCCACATGTGCACCCCTAGTGGCACGTAAAATGTCTAAACGGTATTCACACTCACGCCACACATTTTTCAACATTTGTGGGTTAACTGTTGCAATTGCATCCGTAATGTGTTCTCGCAATGTCCTGATATCTGGAACAACTGTTGCATAAACCAAATCTTTAACATGACCCCAGAGAAAGAAATCCAGTGGGGTAATGTCTGGTGATCTTGGGGGCCATAGGATTGGCCCGTCTCTGCCAATCCATCGATTTGGAAATGTTGCGTCGAGAGTTTCACGAACAACATGCGCCCAATGATGGGGTGCCCCATCTTGTTGGAAGATGACAGTTGGCTGCCTGTCCTGCAGCTGGGGGATGGCGTAATTGGTGTGAAAGCCATTTGAATGTTTTCCACCGTCCCATCGGAAACTGATGGTCTACCACTGCTCTTTCCCTTTTCCACGTTTCCAGTTTCCATACTTTGTTCTGAACCTTCGCTGAACACTGACAGGAGATTTTGTTTCTGCAAGCCACACAACACATTGTGCCTTCTCTGTCACAGACGCCATTTTAACTGAACAGCTACTACAGCGCTCCTATCGGCGAATGCGGTAGACGAAACGCACCAGCACAGAAACTCTATGCGTGTACGAGATCACCTGTAAAAAGAAAACGGATGTAAGATTCGTCATTAAAACATGAGAGCATACTGTTTTCAGGGTAAACATTTATGGACACCCTGCATATCGATGAGGTTATGGTCGGAGAACTTTGTGTGCGTTACTTTTTTATTTATTATTATCTCGTTATTTGTCATGATTAAATCCAAAACGTTCTCTTTTCTTGTGGCTTCACAGATTTCCTGGGTTAGGGTGTAATGTTCCATAATATCTAATAGCATTGTTGTTTGGGTTCTATCACCTTTAGTAATGTTGCCATGAAACTTCTCGACATATATAACTTAATTTTTCTTCCATGTTATGACTGGGAAATTAAAATCTCCGAAAATTAGAATATTTGTTGCTGGAGTTTCAAGTAATTTTAATATGTTTTCTATTTCATTTGTAGCAAATTGGAATTCACCTTTTGTGGTGTTTGGTGGTCTGTAGATGTTCATAATGGTTAGGTTCAGTTCTTTTACTTCTAATATAATAACTTCGACTCTGCTGTTTGATTTGTTTAGTGAGTGACGGTGACGGTGACGGTGACGGTCCAGAGCTGGGCACTTGCGTTTTTTTGCGCGTTTTTTTGCGGTACTGCGGTACTGCGGTACTACTACCGCACTACCAAACCGGTACCGCATAACGCAGTACCGCAAAGGATCGCTGAAAGTACAGCAGTACCGCTACCGCATTCAAATTTCCGCGGTACTTTCCGCGGTACCGACCAACACGGTAGTACCGCAGTACCGCAGTACCGCAAAAAAACCCGCAAGTGCCCAGCTCTGTAAAAATGTTTACCTTCACTTCACATGTGTTTGTGTTTTACACGTAGATGCAACACCCTCCCCCTCGTCTAACCACTCTATCTGCTCTGTGTATGGTGTAGTCCAGCAATGCTAATTCAGTATCCTCGATGCAGTTTTCACAGCCCTTCTTGCATTTATGCAAGTGTATTTCCGTTACACATATGATATCTACGCTGGCTTCAGTAGCTAAATTCTGTAAATAATGTAATTTACAACCTGCATGGTCCGTATAACTCCGAATATTTGCCTTGGATATTTGTATATAAAATATTTATCGGGTTTCTAATTTCCGTGTTCAGTTTTCCTCTATGCTGGTCGTCTCCAGTTCGATGGTGATGTCGGTTCCTGTTTGATTTATTGGTTGGGCCGCTGCATTTGGGAAAATTGGGGTTGCGGCCCTTGATACAGCTATGGTTGTTGTATTATCAGTGGGTGGTGTTGGATAGAGCGGTGCTGTATTTAATGGTGTGGTGAATATACCTGCGGAGTTCTGTCCTTTCTTGTTAGCAGGGCAAGCTGTGCTTTTATCGTTCTCATTTCCTCTAAAAATTTGTTTCCTTGCTCCTGTTGTTACTTCTAATTCGGATAAGATCTGTTCTTCCCAGTTCTCTTCTTTGGGTACCCTTTATGTGAAAATATGGGCACTCTATATTTAGGCATTTTCTCTCTGTCATTGACTGTTTGCACATAGGAGGGTGGAAAAAGTGGCAGTTTTGCCTGTATCTGCATCTTCCATTCTTCATCATATCGAAGCATTTTTTGGGGTGACTGTACCTGCAGTTTGACCCATATATGCACGACCCTGTTTTATAGTATTCGCATATGGCCCGTCGTTTAATCTCCTTCAGGGTCCTATGTGATTCGATTGCTTTCTTCTGTTCCGCCACCACTTCTTCCCTACTCAGTGTTTTTTTTGTCTTCGGCGAGTTTTCATTAGTGTTCCTGGTATCTTTCTCTTTCTCTTTCTCCTTTGTGTTCCTGGTATCCCTCTCTTTCTCTTTTGTGTTCCTGTTATATCTCTCTTTGGAAGGGGGTATTTCATCCGCTGAGACTACTTTTGCATCTCCTTGAAGCGTGCTTTCCTGTATACTGTCCTGCGCTTCGTGTTCGGTTGTGTCGGCGTTTCCTGGTGTTTCCTGGTCATCTGTCGGCAGGCCCACCGAGAGGGTGGGGATACCGTGGAAAAATCCCCTGTGCCCGGACCTCTAGGGGGCTCGGTAAGAGGGGGGATAAAATCTAAAAATACTAATAAAGTAATTGATTAAATAACAGAGAGGAAATATAATTAATGAACATACATTTTATAGAGCTTATCATAGTCAAACTGAAACAGATAAAATATTATCTGCGGTCCACCAATGCCCAAGACCGACTGGCAGATCTGGGAACCATTGTAATTGAAAGCCAGTTAGCTCGCACTTTAAATTTCATCACTCATTTACCACTTTGCTAGAGAGAAGGCAAAGAAAGTACACTTCTAATTATGAAAATCTTGCAGTAAACAATTGTCTTGCCTGCATGGACTGGTACTGCATTTGTAAATTGTATGGTGATACAATTAATATAATTGATTCGAAAAATAAAATGGTCATTTTCTTCTGAGTTGTTTATTCATACTGTATGTTTTGAATAGTAACTTGGACATATAATCAGTTTGCTTGTTATGTACACAAAAACATTCATAATAAAATACTGAGTAAACAGGGGGGGGGGCCCATATACCAATCCTTCCCCGGGGCCCGTGACAGCTCTCGGCGGCCCTGTCTGTCGGTAAACATGTATTGCCCATTTGCATTGCTCTTTATACTATATTCTTTTTTTTTCCATGCATTTGATGCACAGGAAGCCATAAAGGCCTATGATTTTGTTATTTATTCTATTTATCACTTTTCTGTCTTTTTTACCTAGATTTATGCATTCGTAATCTTTAAAGGTATTGCACAGAATGCATTTTAAGCCCGTGGTCAGGTCTGCTTCATTTTTTCAATCGCAGAGCTGGTGCGCAGCGCATTCCATTAAACATAATCCAGCTCTATTCAGCTTTCTGAATTTACCGCAGTTTACATACTTCTTCGTATTTTTTGTCATTCTTTCCTTTATTCTTTCCTTTATGCTTTCTTTATTCTTTATTATTTATTATTCTTTAGCCTTTCTTTATTCCTTTATTCTTTCCTTTATTCTTTATTTTTTATTCTTTCTTTTATTTGCCTCTTTTCTTCTCACTTCTTAAATTTCGTCTCGGAAACTTGACCTTCCCTTTTTATGGCTCTTCCGAATTTTAACTGACCTTCTTCCCTTCTATAGGCCTAAGTAAAAATCTCAGGGGCTATTTTTCATTTGAGTTATTTTCAAATTATGTTTCAATTGATGTTGTTTTTTTCTTTGTGCACGCTATATGCCACCGGCTTTCACTTAATAAATTATTATCGCGAATTCACTGGTATTAAATACACACACTGGTATAAGATAGAATTTACCGCTGAACTTATAAACACTAGTTATTTCGATATTACACAGAGCAGAAACAAAACGTCCGTACACCACGAGATAGAAACACAATATATATATATATATATATATATATATATATATATATATATATATATATATATAGTGGCGCTCATAAGTATTCAAGTATTCGTACAGAGAAATATTTCACTTGTATTCGTTCTTATCTTTTGTACCATGCACAAGATAATCATGGAAAGTTTATTGTTTGTTTGGAAATGTTTAACAAATAAAAAAATTAGTTTAATTCCAACATATAATGTAAAATATCAAAGAATTTCAGGAAAATAAAAAAGTTAAAATGAAAAATTTTTCGTACATTTAATTACAAAATTATTCAATACTTTGTGTCCATCTTTGGCATGAAGAATTTCAAATTTGTATCAGTAGTTGGCTGTTTATTGATTACAGACTTGGCAATTCTGAATTATAGAATTTTCTCTGTGAATCTTCATGTAAAACGGAAGATTGTACAAACCATTAGTAAGCAATGGGTCGTCGTGGTAAAGAGCTGTCTACAGATCTTAAGAGATCTGTTATTGCTGCACACGAGTCCGGAAACAGTTATAGGAGATAGGAGAAGAACTGCGAATTCCATTTACGACAATTGCTGCAGTTATAAAGAAATGGAAAGGCCTTGGAACAATCAAAACTATACCAAGGGGTAGACGACCTTGCATAATCCACGAGTGACTGCAACTGATATTTGCCAAACATTAGGAATGCCTAAGATCGATGTTCATCCATTTAATGTACGTCGTATATTGAGAAAGAATGGTCTGCATGGAAGAGTTGCACGAAGAAAACCTCTGCTACAAAAAGCGCCCAAAGAAGCTCGTTTAAAGTACGCCAAAGATTGTCAAAATGATGGGTTTGCAGTCGGGAACAACGAGCAACGGTATGTTTGGCGAAAATCAAACACTGCATTCAAAGAAAAAAACATCTTTCCTGCGGTTAAATACGATGGGCGTAGTTTACTTCATTTGGGATGCTTCTGTGCTTGTAGTGCAGGAAAGCTTGTCGTCATCAATGGAATCTTGAATTCGAACAATATCAGGAAATTCTAGCAGTTCGGGTGTTGCGAATGGGTCGCAAATGCAACAGGATAATGATCCAAAACATATAAGTAAGAGCATCAAGAAATGACTTCAACAAAAGAATTTCAAGCTTCTCGAGCGTCCTAGTCAAAGCCCAGATCTCAATTTAATCGAGAATTTTTGGTTTGATTTGAAAAAATCTATCCACAATAAAAACCCTTCGAATCTGAATGAATTGCAACAATTCTCTTTAGAAGAATGGTCTAAAATTTCTACTAAGAGATGTCAAAACCTTGGAGAAGAATACCCAAAACGAATCATTAAGGGCATTGAAGTAAAAGGTGGACACACAAAGTATTAAATAAGTTTGTAAATAAATGTACGAAAACTTTTGCATTTTAACTTTATTTTCATCAAATTCTTTGATGTTTTACATTATACAGTATGTTGGAGTCAAACTAATCTTTTTATTTGTTAAATTTTTCTAAAGGAACATAAAACTTTTTATGATTATCCTATGCATGGTACAAAGATAAAAACGAATATAAGTAAAATATTTCCCTGTCAGAATACTTATGAGCATCACTATATATACAGTATATACAGTATATATATAAAACACTAAACTGTTATCAATTGAGTTAATATTTCCTTATCGTATATATACATATATATATATATATATATATATATATATACATATATATATATATATATATATATATATGATGAATAAAAACCACGAAGGAAAGGAAACACAAATGGTGCTCAGCGCTTTCGTCTAATGACATCCTCAGGAACACTGAAGTATATAAAAAGGTTAAGCCTATATATAGGTTACAGAAAGAAAAAAAGAAAAATAAATAACATACATACACACACACACACATATATATATACATATATATACATACATCTCTATATATACAATACATACATACATACATACATACATATATATACAATAAACAGAGAAGTAAAAATAATAAAAAATTAAAAATTAAAACCTTAAGGATTACCAATGAGGCGTACAGATTGTAAGGAAAAATATCGATTTTTAGCACAAGATCAAATGGATTATAAAGATACAAATTTATACTGGACTCTGCCGGGTTTTAACACAATGCTGCCTATGGTCAGGTTTCGATATATATAAAAAAAAAAAAAAAAAAATGCAATTAAAAGTTAATCGATTTTTAGCACAAGATCAAATGGATTATAAAAATACAATTTATACTAGAACTCCTGTCCCGGTTTTTAACACATTTCTGCCTATGGTCAGGTTTCGATATATATAAAAAAAAATAAAATGCAAATTAAAAGTTAATAAAGTAGAAGACAAGTTACCAAAGATTTAATGTTTTACACTTCTTATCTAAGTCTGCTTTAAAGGAATTCAACATACAGGATCGAGTTGAAAAAGACCTTTGCTTATGTTGAAGTTATTGAAAGTTGGATAATGGCAGACTCAAGAATATTTCTATTAACAATGTTGCTTGAATGGAATAAAACTGAAGCATTATTCCAATCAATACAGTGGGCTAACTCTGACAAATGGACAAAAAGGGCACTGGACAACTGTCCTGTTCTAACGGAATATTGATGCTGTTTTATACGTGTGTGCAAATCCTTTCCCGTCTGACCTATGTAAAGGAATCACATTGTTTACAACCTTTTATAGATAATGCCTGAATTATTGGTAGGGCTATTTTTTACTATGATATTTTTCACAATATTGTTATATGAAAATACTACATTAATATCCAAAGTTTAAGTACATTAGCAATGCCTAAAAAGCCCGGAAAAATGGAAGTACTAAAATATTTTTTTGACAAAGTACGAGTGTTAATATTGACACGATAGAAAGTTCGTTTTGCCTTGTTGAGACAAGATTCCATAAACGCAGATGGATAACACAAATCACTTCCAATACCGTTGATTTTTTCCAATTCGGCATCGATGTATTCCGGACTGGCGATCCTAAGGGCGCGGAGAAACATTGATGAAAATATGGCCTTCTTAATGGGGGTATCATGTCCCGAGTAAAAGTGTACGTAGGACAAATTGTTTGTCGTTTTCTATCGTGTCAATATTAACACTCGTACTTTGTCAAAAAATATTTTAGTACTTCCATTTTTCCCGGGCTTTTTAGGCATTGCTAATGTACTTAAACTTTTGGATATTAATGTAGTATTTTCATATAACAATATTGTGAAAAATATCATAGTAAAAAATAGCCTACCAATAATTCAGGCATTATCTATAAAATTGGTTGTAAACAATGTGATTCCTTTTACATAGGTCAGACGGGAAAGGATTTGCACACACGTATAAAACAGCATCAATATTCCGTTAGAACAGGACAGTTGTCCAGTGCCCTTTTTGTCCATTTGTCAGAGTTAGCCCACTGTATTGATTGGAATAATGCTTCAGTTTTATCCATTCAAGCAACATTGTTAATAGAATATTCTTGAGTCTGCCATTATCCAACTTTCAAATAACTTCAACATAAGCAAAGGTCTTTTTCAACTCGATCCTGTTATGTTGAATTCCTTTAAAGCAGACTTAGATAAGAAGTGTAAAACATTAAATCTTTGGTAAACTTGTCTTCTACTTTATTAACTTTTAATTTGCATTTTATTTTTTTTTATATATATCGAAACCTGACCATAGGCAGAAATGTGTTAAAACCCGGACAGAGTTCTAGTATAAATTTGTATTTTTATAATCCATTTGATCTTGTGCTAAAAATCGATTAACTTTTAATTTGCATTTTTTTTTTTTTTTTATATATATATCGAAACCTGACCATAGGCAGCATTGTGTTAAAACCGGCAGAGTCCCAGTATAAATTTGTATCTTTATAATCCATTTGATCTTGTGCTAAAAATCGATATTTTTCCTTACAATCTGTACGCCTCATTGGTAATCCTTTAAGGTTTTAATTTTTAATTTTTTATTATTTTTACTTCTCTGTTTATTGTATATATATATATGTATGTATGTATGTATGTATGTATGTATTTGTATATATAGATATGTATGTATATATATGTATATATATGTGTGTGTGTGTATGTATGTATTTATTTTTCTTTTTTTCTTTCTGTAACCTATATATAGGCTTAACCTTTTATATACTTCAGTGTTCCTGAGGATGTCATTAGACGAAAGCGCTTGAGCACCATTTTGTGTTTCCTTTCCTTCGTGGTTTTATTCATCATAAATATTTTTCACGTGTTACCTTCGTGAAATAATTTTCATATATATATATATATATATATATATATTTAATATATATAATCTCTTACAGAAGCTCTCCACACGTCATTTAAAGAAATTAAGTCATTCTGGTGGCTGATTTTGGCTACTATGAATGACGCAATAACGACTGTTAACCGAAAGTTATAATCATAAAGAGCACCATTAAGGGCGGAGTTGAGATAAAACCACAACCATGGATGAGTTGGTTTGTTCAATGCCCCGATCGTTTAACGGCGAAAAGTTATTATTTTGGTTTGGTTACTTCAATGTAACGTTTCCACATCTGTTCCCTTTTATTTCCTGAGGACCCACAAGGGGAGAATACTCTCTCTCTCTCTCTCTCTCTCTCTCTCTCTCTCTCTATATATATATATATATATATATATAAATATATATATATGAAAATTATTTCACGAAAGTAACACGTGAAAAATATTTATGATGAATAAAACCACGAATGAAAGAAACGCAAAAAGGTGTTTCCTTTCCTTCGTGGTTTTATTCATCATATATATATATATATATATATATATATATATATATACGTTAAATGGTGTAGAATTTTTAACGTTAAAATCACCCTCATAACAATTTCGGATTAAAGGTGGAAAATTAACGCGTTGAAAATTATAAAAATTAACTGACTTTCGGTATTATATTTCCTCTTTTCGTGTCTATCTATTTATATGTGCAAATCTCTCTCTCTCTCTCTCTCTCTCTCTCTCTCTCTCTCTCTCCCTATATATATATAGCGTTACATCAACAGCTTTGACACCGTTTTAAACTTAACTGTAACAAATGTTTCCGTGAGAGAACTTCCCACGTGATGTATTTTCTTCACATGTCCGCATTATTATCGACGACTGAACAGCAATGTTACGAAAGCCGAGGAAATCCTTCGAAGACCTTTTGAGGTCACATTTTATTGACATTAAGCTGTTGTTACGTTCCGTGATTTTTGTACATTTTACTAGTGTTTAACTCAGTCGTGTTTCTCCCGTTTTTAGCACATTATTTTGGTCTCATTTTCATCCTTTATTCTTCACATTTTCTTCTTCCCATTTTCGTTTCATAATTGAAGCTTTGGAATACGAACGAGTGCTTCTATTATTATTAATGTAAACTATTTTGCTTTTACGCTTAAACGCTGTATTTAAAACTCAACTATAACCAAGCGGATTATCAAATTTTATACTGTTTGAGGGAAAAATGGTGGGTTTTTTTTTTGTTTTTTTGTTTTTAGGAAGAGGAAATTGTAAAACCAATTGTTCTTTCATATCTTTTTAAAGAACAAAAATGGGGAATGCCTTTGTTCTACTATTTCGTAATTACAAACCATTTTTACTTAATTTTCGTGTATATATATATATATATATATTATATATATATATACACACACACACATGCATTAATTTAAATTTTTTTATTATTTCAAAAATTTTGGACAAAGATGAAAACCATGTATTGACTTCATGTTTACAGTATTAAGGATTAAAGATTATTAGAACTCAGTTATATATATATATATATATATATATATATATATATATATATATATATATATATATATATATATATATATATATAATATACATATATATATACATACACAAGTAATTATGAGAGTTTTAATTATATACACACAGTATAAAGAGAGAGAGAGTATGTAGGTATGTAGATAGTTCACCTGTCTGCGGGTTGACGCAAACAAAGGAAGTCCATCTCTGTGTTTTCGTTATTAACGAGAGCAGTGCGCTCAAATTGCGCTTCGCACTGAAAGGTAGAAAAGCAACATGGAAAATTGAGAAGTATATAGATGGAGTTGAGGTTCAGTGAATGAATGAATGAATGAAGATAGGATTTGGTTACTCCGTGGCTTGCTAGATAATGAATATTCGGTTCGTCATGAAAGAGAAATCTTAATGAAAACAAAACGGAGATGAACGTGTGTATGTGTGTGTGGTTGTGGGTGTGTGTGTGTGTGTGTGTGAGAGAGAGAGAGAGAGAAATGGGAGTTTATTATAAGATTCTAAAGACATAGAATAATATTTTTCACTTAAAAAAACTAGCTTAATCTCTTCACGCCCAGCGTGTCACTTTACTGTTTTACATGTTTCTGGCACTAACCACAACATTCATATGCAAACATAGAAAACATTCCTCGGCTTGAAGATTTAATAGAGCAAAAATCTCTTCAAAGGAGACACATTAAAATGCGTTATATCTCAATGTTCAATTGGGCCATCTCCAGAACCTCATTCTACATTGTATGGGATTACATTTATGCGAACATCGAGACAACGAGAAACTTTATGATGAAGAAGATCTGGAAGAAGAAACGATGTACGAGTCAAGAAAACTCGTGACGACTGTACATTTACGGTTCTTAGCGTGATAACCATAAAACCCAAAAGAAGTAAATCTAAATTGTCTAGCTTATGCATGACACTGAGGGGAAGTAGAAAGAGGGACGGAGGAGACTATAAACAGATAAAAGCTATACGATATTCTCCCTCTCAGCATCAATATTTAAATACGTACATACGAAGTAAAGGTTACAGTTCAGTTTGATGTTATGTGCATTCCATACAGTATAAATTCGATTATGATTGTACAGGGTGATTCACTCGCTCGTAGTCCCTGGGGCTACCATCGAGTGAATCACCCTGTACATTAGTGTACAACCTATATGCCTACAACGAGATTGCTGAAACATGAAAGAGATTGCTGAAACACGAATTTGAAGGACAAAAAAACTCAACTGAAACTTTTTAATCTAGTATATATTTTTCATCGGAATCAGTGACACTCTGCCAACGTCCTACAAGCTTTTCAATGCCATGTTTATAAAATTCAGACGGTTTTGAAGCAAAAAACGTACAAAGAATGGTGTGCAGGTCATCTAAAGAAGTATACTGTTTCCCGTCAAGATAGTTTTGCAGACTCCTGAAGAGATGATAATCTGAAGGCGCAAGGTCTGGAGAATATGGAGGATGTGGAAGGTTTTCCCACCCAAGCTCCTCAATTTTTGCAGAAGTGATCCGAGCGGTATGAGGACGCGCGTTGTCGTGGTGGAACACGATTCCTTTCCGATTAACCAAAGGTCTCTTTTCTTTTAGTGCAGTGTTCAATCGATCCAGTTGTTGACAGTAGACTTGAGCGGTAATTGTTTGGTTGTGTGGTAAGGTTTCAAAGTGTATTACACCACCTTTATCCCACCAAACACTAAGCAACACTTCCGAGGGTGAAGATTGGTTTTGGCTGTGGTGTCGCTGGTTCTCCGGCACAAACCCACTGTCGACGGCGCTTAACATTCTGGTACAGTATCCACTTTTCATCACCAGTCACTAAACGGTGCAAAAACGGATCTTGGAGTTCACGGGAATGAAGAGCTGTGCTAATGTTTACCCGCACCCTCAGATTGTCAACCGACAATTCATGTGGCACCCATTTCCTAACTTAGGCACTTTCCCGAGTTGTTGTAAATGTCGATGGATGGTGGACGGGGATGAATTGAGTTTCTGGGCCAATTCTTCGACAGTTCTTGAACAGTCTTCTTCAAGTGCGGCTAACAGCAGGTCATCATCAAACTCAGAAGGGCGTCCAGAGCGTGCTGCATCTGTCAAACAGCAGTCACCATTCTTAAACTTTTGAAACCATCTTTGACATTTCCTCACATGCAGAATATCGTTGCCATAAACTTCCTGAATGTTTCGCGTTGCTTCAGTAGCACTATTCCCTTTTTTGAACTCGTAAAGCATTAGATGCCTGATATGCTCTTCTGATACCGCCATGTTTATGAGGGGTTCACATAAAGCAAAACACACGTCTTCATTGGTCAAGGTCTGTAAAGTATGTAGCGAGACACGATAGATCTCCTCTTAAATATAACCTTCGGAAAATTTATGCTTAAACCGAGTATGACCTGATATATATATATATGAAAATTATTTCACGAAGGTAACACGTGAAAAATATTTATGATGAATAAAACCACGAAGGAAAGGAAACACAAAATGGTGCTCAAGCGCTTTCGTCTAATGACATCCTCAGGAACACTGAAGTATATAAAAAGGTTAAGCCTATATATAGGTTACAGAAAGAAAAAAGAAAAAATAAAATAACATACATACACACACACACACATATATATATATATATATATATATATATATACATACATATCTATATATACAAATACATACATACATACATACATACATATATATACAATAAACAGAGAAGTAAAAATAATAAAAAATTAAAAATTAAAACCTTAAAGGATTACCAATGAGGCGTACAGATTGTAAGGAAAAATATCGATTTTTAGCACAAGATCAAATGGATTATAAAAATACAAATTTATACTGGGACTCTGCCGGGTTTTAACACAATGCTGCCTATGGTCAGGTTTCGATATATATAAAAAAAAAAATAAAATGCAAATTAAAAGTTAATCGATTTTTAGCACAAGATCAAATGGATTATAAAATACAAATTTATACTAGAACTCTGTCCGGGTTTTAACACATTGCTGCCTATGGTCAGGTTTCGATATAAAAAAAAATAAAATGCAAATTAAAAGTTAATAAAGTAGAAGACAAGTTTACCAAAGATTTAATGTTTTACACTTCTTATCTAAATCTGCTTTAAAGGAATTCAACATAACAGGATCGAGTTGAAAAAGACCTTTGCTTATGTTGAAGTTATTTGAAAGTTGGATAATGGCAGACTCAAGAATATTTCTATTAACAATGTTGCTTGAATGGAATAAAACTGAAGCATTATTCCAATCAATACAGTGGGCTAACTCTGACAAATGGACAAAAAGGGCACTGGACAACTGTCCTGTTCTAACGGAATATTGATGCTGTTTTATACGTGTGTGCAAATCCTTTCCCGTCTGACCTATGTAAAAGGAATCACATTGTTTACAACCAATTTTATAGATAATGCCTGAATTTGTAGGGCTATTTTTTACTATGATATTTTCACAATATTGTTATATGAAATACTACATTAATATCCAAAAGTTTAAGTACATTAGCAATGCCTAAAAAGCCCGGGAAAAATGGAAGTACTAATATTTTAGTACTTCCATTTTTCCCGGGCTTTTTAGGCATTGCTAATGTACTTAAACTTTTGGATATTAATGTAGTATTTCATATAACAATATTGTGAAAAATATCATAGTAAAAAATAGCCCTACCAATAATTCAGGCATTATCTATAAAATTGGTTGTAAACAATGTGATTCCTTTTACATAGGTCAGACGGGAAAGGATTTGCACACACGTATAAAACAGCATCAATATTCCGTTAGAACAGGACAGTTGTCCAGTGCCCTTTTTGTCCATTTGTCAGAGTTAGCCCACTGTATTGATTGGAATAATGCTTCAGTTTTATTCCATTCAAGCAACATTGTTAATAGAAATATTCTTGAGTCTGCCATTATCCAACTTTCAAATAACTTCAACATAAGCAAAGGTCTTTTTCAACTCGATCCTGTTATGTTGAATTCCTTTAAAGCAGATTTAGATAAGAAGTGTAAAACATTAAATCTTTGGTAAACTTGTCTTCTACTTTATTAACTTTTAATTTGCATTTTATTTTTTTATATATATCGAAACCTGACCATAGGCAGCAATGTGTTAAAACCCGGACAGAGTTCTAGTATAAATTTGTATTTTTATAATCCATTTGATCTTGTGCTAAAATCGATTAACTTTTAATTTGCATTTTATTTTTTTTTTTTTATATATATCGAAACCTGACCATAGGCAGCATTGTGTTAAAACCCGGCAGAGTCCCAGTATAAATTTGTATTTTTATAATCCATTTGATCTTGTGCTAAAAATCGATATTTTTCCTTACAATCTGTACGCCTCATTGGTAATCCTTTAAGGTTTTAATTTTTAATTTTTTATTATTTTTACTTCTCTGTTTATTGTATATATATGTATGTATGTATGTATGTATGTATTTGTATATATAGATATGTATGTATATATATATATATATATATATGTGTGTGTGTGTGTATGTGTGTTATTTATTTTTTCTTTTTTTCTTTCTGTAACCTATATATAGGCTTAACCTTTTTATATACTTCAGTGTTCCTGAGGATGTCATTAGACGAAAGCGCTTGAGCACCATTTTGTGTTTCCTTTCCTTCGTGGTTTTATTCATCATATATATATATATATATATATATACATATACTGTATATATAATATATATATATATATATACATTCAACTGCAAAGAACACGCAGTATAAATAACGTAAAGAACGACGCTTGTATAGGAGATATTCCGCGCAAGACGAGAAAGAGAAAACAACAAATGAAAAAATGAAGTACCACCTGGGAATCGAACCCGGGATCTTCCGATTGCCGGTCAGACGCGATAACCACTACACCATGGACTCCACTCTTCCAAATGCCGTAATTCCTCTACATACTCGCAGAAACCAATGCCCCAAGGGGGCACCTCCCGCTTGCCGTAACATTATATACATTCAACTGCAAAGAACACGCAGTATAAATAACGTAAAGAACGACGCTTGTATAGGAGATATTCCGCGCAAGACGAGAAAGAGAAAACAACAAATGAAAAAATGAAGTACCACCTGGGAATCGAACCCGGGATCTTCCGATTGCCGGTCAGACGCGATAACCACTACACCATGGACTCCACTCTTCCAAATGCCGTAATTCCTCTACATACTCGCAGAAACCAATGCCCCAAGGGGGCACCTCCCGCTTGCCGTAACATTATATACATTCAACTGCAAAGAACACGCAGTATAAATAACGTAAAGAACGACGCTTGTATAGGAGATATTCCGCGCAAGACGAGAAAGAGAAAACAACAAATGAAAAAATGAAGTACCACCTGGGAATCGAACCCGGGATCTTCCGATTGCCGGTCAGACGCGATAACCACTACACCATGGACTCCACTCTTCCAAATGCCGTAATTCCTCTACATACTCGCAGAAACCAATGCCCCAAGGGGGCACCTCCCGCTTGCCGTAACATTATATACATTCAACTGCAAAGAACACGCAGTATAAATAACGTAAAGAACGACGCTTGTATAGGAGATATTCCGCGCAAGACGAGAAAGAGAAAACAACAAATGAAAAAATGAAGTACCACCTGGGAATCGAACCCGGGATCTTCCGATTGCCGGTCAGACGCGATAACCACTACACCATGGACTCCACTCTTCCAAATGCCGTAATTCCTCTACATACTCGCAGAAACCAATGCCCCAAGGGGGCACCTCCCGCTTGCCGTAACATTATATACATTCAACTGCAAAGAACACGCAGTATAAATAACGTAAAGAACGACGCTTGTATAGGAGATATTCCGCGCAAGACGAGAAAGAGAAAACAACAAATGAAAAAATGAAGTACCACCTGGGAATCGAACCCGGGATCTTCCGATTGCCGGTCAGACGCGATAACCACTACACCATGGACTCCACTCTTCCAAATGCCGTAATTCCTCTACATACTCGCAGAAACCAATGCCCCAAGGGGGCACCTCCCGCTTGCCGTAACATTATATACATTCAACTGCAAAGAACACGCAGTATAAATAACGTAAAGAACGACGCTTGTATAGGAGATATTCCGCGCAAGACGAGAAAGAGAAAACAACAAATGAAAAAATGAAGTACCACCTGGGAATCGAACCCGGGATCTTCCGATTGCCGGTCAGACGCGATAACCACTACACCATGGACTCCACTCTTTCCAAATGCCGTAATTCCTCTACATACTCGCAGAAACCAATGCCCCAAGGGGGCACCTCCCGCTTGCCGTAACATTATATACATTCAACTGCAAAGAACACGCAGTATAAATAACGTAAAGAACGACGCTTGTATAGGAGATATTCCGCGCAAGACGAGAAAGAGAAAACAACAAATGAAAAAATGAAGTACCACCTGGGAATCGAACCCGGGATCTTCCGATTGCCGGTCAGACGCGATAACCACTACACCATGGACTCCACTCTTCCAATGCCGTAATTCCTCTACATACTCGCAGAAACCAATGCCCCAAGGGGCACCTCCCGCTTGCCGTAACATTATATACATTCAACTGCAAAGAACACGCAGTATAAATAACGTAAAGAACGACGCTTGTATAGGAGATATTCCGCGCAAGACGAGAAAGAGAAAACAACAAATGAAAAATGAAGTACCACCTGGGAATCGAACCCGGATCTTCCGATTCCCAGGTGGTACTTCATTTTTTCATTTGTTGTTTTCTCTTTCTCGTCTTGCGCGGAATATCTCCTATACAAGCGTCGTTCTTTACGTTATTTGTACTGCGTGTTCTTTGCAGTTGAATGTATATAATGTTACGGCAAGCGGGAGGTGCCCCCTTGGGGCATTGGTTTCTGCGAGTATGTAGAGGAATTACGGCATTGGAAGAGTGGAGTCCATGGTGTAGTGGTTATCGCGTCTGACCGGCAATCGGAAGATCCCGGGTTCGATTCCCAGGTGGTACTTCATTTTTTCATTTGTTGTTTTCTCTTTCTCGTCTTGCGCGGAATATCTCCTATACAAGCGTCGTTCTTTACGTTATTTATACTGCGTGTTCTTTGCAGTTGAATGTATATAATGTTACGGCAAGCGGGAGGTGCCCCCTTGGGGCATTGGTTTCTGCGAGTATGTAGAGGAATTACGGCATTTGGAAGAGTGGAGTCCATGTGTGTAGTGGTTATCGCGTCTGACCGGCAATCGGAAGATCCCGGGTTCGATTCCCAGGTGGTACTTCATTTTTTCATTTGTTGTTTTCTCTTTCTCGTCTTGCGCGGAATATCTCCTATACAAGCGTCGTTCTTTACGTTATTTATACTGCGTGTTCTTTGCAGTTGAATGTATATAATGTTACGGCAAGCGGGAGGTGCCCCCTTGGGGCATTGGTTTCTGCGAGTATGTAGAGGAATTACGGCATTTGGAAGAGTGGAGTCCATGGTGTAGTGGTTATCGCGTCTGACCGGCAATCGGAAGATCCCGGGTTCGATTCCCAGGTGGTACTTCATTTTTTCATGTTGTTTTCTCTTTCTCGTCTTGCGCGGAATATCTCCTATACAAGCGTCGTTCTTTACGTATTTATACTGCGTGTTCTTTGCAGTTGAATGTATATAATGTTACGGCAAGCGGGAGGTGCCCCCTTGGGCATTGGTTTCTGCGAGTATGTAGAGGAATTACGGCATTTGGAAGAGTGGAGTCCATGGTTAGTGGTTATCGCGTTCTGACCGGCAATCGGAAGATCCCGGTTCGATTCCCAGGTGGTACTTCATTTTTTCATTTGTTGTTTTCTCTTTCTCGTCTTGCGCGGAATATCTCCTATACAAGCGTCGTTCTTTACGTTATTTATACTGCGTGTTCTTTGCAGTTGAATGTATATAATGTTACGGCAAGCGGGAGGTGCCCCCTTGGGGCATTGGTTTCTGCGAGTATGTAGAGGAATTACGGCATTTGGAAGAGTGGAGTCCATGGTGTAGTGGTTATCGCGTCTGACCGGCAATCGGAAGATCCCGGGTTTCGATTCCCAGGTGGTACTTCATTTTTTTCATTTGTTGTTTTCTCTTTCTCGTCTTGCGCGGAATATCTCCTATACAAGCGTCGTTCTTTACGATATATATATATATATATATATAGTAATATAACATATTCAGTAAAATATAATACACATCTTGATCACAGGATTTCATAAAAATAAAAAATGAGATATCTCGTATGCACACACATACAAAAGCTCCTCAGCACTGAACTGTAAACAGAATTTAACACGCAAATTAACATTACATTATACAATTATACTAGAAAGCACGACAACATTCTTCAGCTGTAAATTATATATTAATTATAAATCTTGTCTTACGACATAAAATATATGTTAATGAACTCAAAAGTATTTTCTTCACTTTCAAAGGAAACGAAGTGTCACTCGGCGAATTTTCTTGTTTGAATTTTTTTAACTAAATTTTATGCTCTGATTTAATAATACATTTTAAACACTTTTTTACGCGTTATATTTAAATTTTATTATTTTTTTAACTTTAAAAAGAAATATTATGAGCAAGATAAAGACATTTGAGATTTAAGAAGCCGATAACGAATTTTAAGAATCATCTTTCGTTATAGGTGGAGAGAGAGAGAGAGAGAGAGAGAGAGAGAGAGAGAGAAGAGAGAAAGAGAGATACGCACATACAGACATACATACACACAAACATACATAATACCACGTGTACACTAAACTGGAAGAGGGACATAAGCGTATTGGATAGATAAATGATGTTGCGTACCTTTAACAGCCGTGAGAGAGCTGAACCATTTGACAGTTTCCAGTTGGAGGTCCAATAAAAGGAAATTGAATTTCTTAACAGTTTAGTGGAGTTGAAGAAAGGTTAAAAGCTATCGATGTTAACCCATGCATGCGAGTATAGGTTTTAGTTATTTATAGGTTGACAAGATTCTTGAATTTGTGAATTTCTCAAAAAAAAAAAAAAAAGGAAAAATGATTTTGGGATAGTTTAACCCCGTTCGTAACATCAAAAGTTATGCGTTGGAAGTGACCCCTACCCCTTCCTCCACACACAACTTTACGTGGGATCCGAACTAGGGTCGCTAGATCATCTGAATGAAGAACCATTCAGCTGTGTTGCGTTATGGCCAATGGCCATGCGACGTATCGCAATTAAAGAAAAAATAATGACCTGTTGTAATGGCGTAACTATATTATGAAATATAAATATAACAATTAAGCCTTTTACTAATAATTGTGTGTGTGTGTACAGGGTGTTTCAGGAGGAAAGGTCAATACTTCGGGAGGTGATAGTATCGGTCATTGTGAGAAAAAAAGTTCATATGAACATGTGTCTAATTCTGAATGGTTACGGAGATAGAGCTGTTTGAATCTGATGCGCGCGCAGCTCTTCCTCCCCCTTCCCTCCCCTATAACCGTGAACAATGTAAGCTGTAATGTAAGCATGTAACAAATTTGTCATTTTCTGTGTCTGATACCATTAAAAATGCCAATGTTTAAACATTAAATGTTAGAAACAGTAATTGGTTTCTCTTTCTTGATTACCATTAACAATGCTTTTGTATTTGTAGATTCAAACAGCTCTATCTCCGTAACATTCAGAATTAGACACATGTTTCATATGAACTTTTTTTCTCACAATGACCGATACTATCACCTCCCGAAGTATTGACCTTTCCTCCTGAAACACCCTGTATTTACTGTGTGATTCCTATTCTTCGTATAAAAAGGTCTGTACACTGTAAATCCATTCTCTCTACTTTAAATTAGGGGTACAAATGAGCTTCAATATCTTTTTCATACAATTTAGTAGATCAAAAGCAGATCGAAAGTAGATTAGACGGTGTCCTCTGAAAGTGGCCTCTGAAATTTCGAGACCATAACTCCTCCAAAGAGGATATTGAAGGAAACATTTTACTTTACATTTTATATACATTTAAATGTACTACATGTACATGTACTCTTTAAATACTTTATATTCAAAGTACATTTAGACACTGTGTACAGGATTAATAGCGTACACAAATGTTAAGAGTTTTGTAAGCAGATAAACAAATAAATAAATTATCGTCATATAAAGGAATTAAATATGTTCTTGTCAGCAAATGTAAGATTTTCTCTCATTTTTTCTTTGTTTTTTTATCCTAATTATTATTACAATTATTATTATTATTATTATTACTATTATTATTAATAGAGTATCAGATATGAAAGGTAATTTTAGTTGACAAACTTTCAAATTTCACTTATATCTGGTGTAAATTTAAACACTACATTTCAAAATATATATACTACTGTTCAATCAATATTACTTACACCTTTGAACACCATCACATACTATATAACATAACAGTTTTAATTTATCCATCAAACTTGTTACATAAAGATCGTCAGAATTATATTACGTGTCAAAACCAACCTAGAATACGTAAGTCCCATGTTTTGAATCCCAAAAAGTTCTTAAGCTCAGTATGTTCTCGATCGGTTACGGTGCCGCCTGAGTGCTTAGACTCCGATGATTTGTATAGGTTCGAGCCCCATGTGCTGCCTAGCTGGGCGGTTGTCTTTTTTGTATCTTACGTCACGACGAAGGGACAGGCTAGCCACCTCTTCATTAACTGACTCGAGCTAAGGTAGCCCAGGCTCAGGCCTGTACCCCTCACCCCGTTGCGAGGTACGCGATATGGATGTTACCTAATTACTGTGTTAGTTACAGAAATCATATCAAAGAACCAAGTAAACCATCCAGTGAATATGAGACATGATAACTTTTACTTCCATAACCTAACTTAACACTTGAAACATGAAGGAGAGATCCCTCTCAAACGAGAGAGATAATATCTAGCGTAAACTCTAAACAAATTTAAAAGCGAAAGTTTTTCATACAAATTTTAGTTGTCGATTAAAAAGGTAAATTTTAAATTGGTAATAGCCTCTCTCTCTCTCTCTCTCTCTCTCTTCTCTCTCTCTCTCTCTCTCTCCATATCATATGCCTTCTGGTCTCCTAAAACCTTTAAAGAAATGAATTTCACGTGGAAATTGCCTCATATTTAAACAGTTCTCAACCCCTTCAGTCACAGTGGGACGCTGATGTCCCACCGGATAATAATAATAAAGATAACTCGTAATAAAATGCAATTTTTCGACAAATGTTTCTATATATTTAATATAAGTTTGTTTAGTTGTGGGGGAAAAGACGCCCAAAAGGCGTGTGAAGTAAGTGGCTATTTACTAAATTATTTAGCTTTGAATAACAGTAAATCTTATACTTTTTGGTTCACATTTTGTCCAGTATACTGAACGCCATGTCTAAAGGAGTTAAAATGTAGTACTTAAAATTCTATAGTCATACTGGTAAAAAAGCTTATTTTTATTCTTATTTTTTGTCTTTTAAACGTTAAAATTTAATTATTATGAAATTATTTAATTAATAATTATTAATATAAACTTAAATTCATTTCTTTAAATATCAAACAATATTGCAATATATAAAAGCAAGTAAAACATTATATATATATATATATATATATATTATATATATATATATACACAAAGGGAATCCATACGCAATTCCTCCTTCAGACAATCAAAATCCCTCGCGTAGCCATACAGGTGCTGAAACCTCAAATATACTGTGATGTTTTCATATCTAAAGTGGCAAAAAACAGAAGAAACACGGATGTTTTGCGCAACAAGATTCCCAAACGCAATTTTGATACCCTCAATAACCAAAGGATTCTCTATTAATAAAAAAAACGGTATTGTATCTTTGTGGATAAATTCTGGAGCACACACACACACACACACACACATATATATATATATATATATATATATATATATAATGCGTCCCGAGAGAATTCGTTCGGCGTATAAGACGAATATTTATGTCCTCATAAATATTACCATTGCTATACATGTAAATATTTTACATACAAACGTGACCAAATCTATATATATATATTATATATATATATATATATTATATATATATATATATATATATATATATATATATATATGATTGTATACTTAATGTGGTGTTTATTGAGTTCTCATGAATAGCTGCAATTTCTAAACAGATCAATAAACATGGCCAATTCCAACTTCCTTTCTTTGTTATATCGTGTTTCGATTGCTATGTATGGGAGAGCTGTGAAATAAATATTTTGATTTATGCCAGATCAGGAAAAGGGTTATTGTTGCGTTTATATATATATATATATATATATATATATCGCCTCGGTGGCGTGTGGTTAGCGTGGTTGATTACGAATCCATCGGCCCCGGGATCGAGACCCGGTGACCGGACAGCGGCGCGCAGCCAAACCCAGCTGTTCATCCTTCCACACAATAAAAAAAAATTGGTTGGTAATAATGGGTACCCTGGGTAGCCTAGTGGTTAAGACGCTGTTGGTTGGGCGTGGTTTGGATTCCACGTTAAACTGTAGGTCTAAGGTGGATGACAAGCTTAACGTTCGTCAGAATGAACAATTCGGGCCGAAGTAAAAGCAAGGTTACCAACGATATATTATATATATTATCATCTTTGTTTCTGATATATTTCTTAATAATAGAAATTAAGTCATTATCAGATTATAGCAACATTTGCTTGTTTTTTTTTTTCTCTGTCAAAGGAATTTATGATCTTTGTACGAAGTAAATTTTATATTATTAAACGAATTCCCCATTTATTTCCAACCATCTACATATGTATCATTGGTTAATGTTTATATTTGTTTAGTTATCAGTTTATAATGATATTTTTATTGTGTCAAAACTTTTTTCAGAGCGAATTTGTTCGTTATCAAAATACACTTTATGTAACTTGAAATGTCTTCCCAATTAATTTTGGTGAAAGTAAATTGATGAAAAACTATATTAATTTAGCTGTCATGATTTGAGTAATTTATATTTGCATGATAAAAATAAAATCCATATTTCAAAGCGAGTTGGAAGGTAAAAATATAGTTAACAAGGTAAGTATACGATGTTACATTTTAATGCAGTCAGAAAAGATTGGTAATATCACTATTGATATGGTAGATTACGAATAAAATAAATGATTGGTTTTATTTGATTGGTAATATCACTATTGATATGATAGATTACGAATGAATTAATGATAGGTTTTATTTTTGTTAAGGAAGTTAACAAGTTAAGGAAGTAAAATCGAAGGTTTGAAGAGCTTCTGTTAAACTCGTATATTAAAACAGTTTAACTGAAAACTTTTTCTATAATTCCCATTATATACCGGGTGATTACAAATGATCTTCCCTATTTTAAACATTTATTATGAAAAAACTAATAAAGCTATAGCGAAAAGCAGGGTGTACAAATAAAGAAGAACTCAAAAAGTTTTATTTACAAGTTATTGAAGTTCAATATGAGCTCCTTTTGTGGCTCTGCTGACATCGAAGCAGTATTCTGTTTCCCTCTATACATTTTGTAACATATCATACTGACTGAACATTTCTAACAGCCTCATGTATCCTTTCCTTCAAGTGCTCCAAAGTTGTTGCCATTGGTGGAACAAAAACTTCATTTTTGACAGACCCAGAGGAAGAAGTCGGGGGGGGGGGGGGGTAGATCGGGCGAACGACCCGACCAAGTAACGGGCCGCCCACACCCGATCCAACGATCAGCCAATTACTCATTCAGGAATGTTATAACCTCAAAGAGAGCCACGAAAGGAGCTCATATTGAACTTCAATAGCTTGTAAATAAAACTTTTTGAGTTCTTCTTTATTTGTCTATCTTGCTTTTCGTAAATGTTTTGTTAGTTTTTTCATAATAAATGTTTAAAATCGGGCAGATCATTTGTAATCACCCGGTGTGTGTATATACCTTTCAACCTTTCAAAGGCTCCGCGCGATGATTCCTCATTTCACGAAGTTCAAGCTTGTCGCCCCTCCTCTCGAGTTGGCCTGGTGAAGTAGTGAGTTGGTTTCTTGTACTCTCCACCTCACATAGCCAGGTACGCCCAGCTCATCGGGGACTGTTCTGAACCAGGCGTCTAATCATTTTTGAAGATGTCTACTGCAACACCATTCGTGTTCCTTAGGTCTTTGGGCAACTGATTAAACAGTTTTGGTCCTCTCACAACAAAACTATTTTCTTTCAGGGTTAAGGATGTTCTTTGTCTCGCCTTTAATTTGGGAACACGACACAGTCTTCCTTTTCTACTTCCACCGTTGTTTGGAGAGTTACAGGGTTCAGAGTAAGATTAGGACTAGTTTCTCCATTATTTGCCAAGTGTAAATAATGGTTATCTCTCTCTTCTCCTTTCCAATGAATATAAGCTTAGTTCGCGTAACCTTTCCCAGTAAGTTAGTTCTTTTTACCCTTGATCTTGCTGTGAAGCTTCTCTGAATCCCTTCTAGCTGTTTAATGTCTTCTTTTTTATATGGGGATGTTAGGACTCGAGCAGTATTCCAATTTGGGTATGATCAGTGTTTCAGTAGAGGAATCATTACATTCCTATCCTTCGTTTTAAAGGTTCTCAATATCTGCCCCGTATTCTCTTTGCTCTGTTTACTGCTATCTTATTTTGTGTTTCAAATTTCGCATCATCAGTCATTACAACCCCAAAATCTTTTGCACTAGAATTTCTCTGAATTTCCTGTCAATTTGGGGTATAATATTCCATGGATTTTAGGTCTTCTCTTTTTCCGTACCGTAACAGCTGAAATTTCTAAGTGTTAAACTTTATATTGTTGTCTTCCGTCCACTTGTAGATTCTGTTCATGTCGGTTTGTAGAGATCCTCTATCTTTTGGGTTTCTTATTTTTCTACTGATCTTTGTGTCATCAGCAAAGGATGTTACTGTGCTGTCTCTGGTAAAGTCCTCATCTCTGTCAGTTAGCATGATTATGAAGAGTAGTGGAGCTAATACTGTTCCTTGTGGTACTGAGCTGAGGACCTCTGATTCTGATGAAGATACTCCTTGTACTGTGATGACTTGCCGCCGCTCACCAAGGAAAATTATGTATCCTTTCCTACTTTTCCTGTTATTCCTATACTTCAGTTAATCAGTTTACGTATTGTGATTCCATGGTCACACTTGTCGAACGCTTTGGCAAAGTCTGTGTAAGGGGTTCCAAAAAACTTTAGCCCCCCCCCCCCCAATTTGCAGCTTAAATGTTTACTTTATCGAATAGTTTTTAGTGATTATAAAAATATATAAATTTTTTTATTTATTGCGGGTATTAAAATTACTCTAACTGATAAAGTGATAATAAGTATACATAATGGCTTCTCAATTAATTGGTGATTCGGAGAGGCAACGTGTGATAGATCGCATACGAGCAATAACATTTCGGGAAGCTCGTGATGCTGGAGCCACCTTTATAACACGTTCATGGGTTTGCCAAAAGTTGCGACTCTTCGTCAAAAGAAATTGAATAAAACTTTGGATGAATGTGAAATGGATACAACCAAATCTGGGCGCCCAAATTTGCCACTCTCTCAGGAAATTTTTTTGTTTACGTAACACGTCGGTTTAACTACCAAAATGATCGAGTGTGGGCCACAACAGCAGATGAAATCGATGACAATGAACATTATCACGAATTATTAAAAAGTCCAGACTGTGTTGGTGTGTTTGTTTTGTTCACTGCAAAGAAGCTCATGTGGGTGCTGAAGCCAAATGGTCAGAGTTGGGATGGACAGTATTTTCGTGATATTATTCTATCCCAGCATGTCATTCCTTTTCTAAGAAACCCAAACAATGTTATGGATGTCGATCAGGTCACACTTCTGCACGATAAGGCCCCCTGCTTTAAGGCATTAGCCACTCAACAGTTGTTGCGGAACCATGAGATCGATTTCTTTGGAAATGAAGAATGGCCAGGAAATTCTCCTGACCTGAACGTCTGTGAACACATTGGATCAGTTATAAAGGACAAGGTTGAATGTCTCTTGTTTCAAGAATCTGCAGCAAATCGATTTTCGAAGGATACAATGACGCAACACATTGAAACTGTTTTAGCAAATTTGCGTAACGATCAAGATCTATTCACGTCACTTTTGGCAAGCTACCCAAAGCGAATTCAGGCTGTCTTGGAAGCCAATGGCGGGAACACCAAGTTTTAATTGTTTCTCATTAAATGCAGGATTAAATTGTATTTTGTAAGGTATGTTTAGTTTTACTGAACCTCTAATGGTTTAGGCCATGGGCGGGGGGGCTAAGGTTTATTGGAGCCCCGTATATTACATCATAGTTTTCATTACTTTCAAGTGCATCAATAATGTTATTGTAGTGTTCTATTAGTTGTGATAGGCATGATCTGCCTGACCGAAACCCATGTTGGTTATTATTGAATTTTTTCTGAGTTTCCAAAAAGTCATAGATTTTCTGTCTAATGTAAGCGACACTAGCCCATAGTTTTTGGCCTCGGATCGATCTCCTCCTTTATATATTGGGACTATGTTCGCGCTCTTCAGGATGCCCGGTATTTCTCCCGTGTCTAGTGATCGTCTCCATATCCAATATAGGGGCTCAGCGATTGCATTCTTGCAGTTTTTGATCAGTGTGATGTGGCTATTCCATTTGTCCGGTCCTGCCGCTGAGTGTGCTTTTAGTTTCCCTATAGCTTGTGTAATATCATTTGTCGTAAAGTCGAAGTCCGTTATACTTTCCTCTTGTAGTTCTTCTTCAAAGAACGCGTTCCTATCGCATATCAGTTTGTCAGTTTTTGGGATACTGAAAGATGATTCGTACTGAGCTCTTAATATTTCAAATACTTCTGTTAGATCATCAGATAAAGCACTGTTCTCATTTTTCAAAGGTCCGATAGTCGCATGGTTTTTGGACTTTCTTTTTGCAAAATTATAGAAGTACTTTGAGTTAATCTTTATCGCTTCTATAACGCCGTCATCTTTTTTTTTGGTATGCTTCTCAATTAGTTCCTGTCCTATATATGTATATAATTATATATATATAGCACAATTTTATTATTACATATATTTTAAATTTATTTATATAACTAATTATTGTATAAACGGTTTTCGTGGCTGAACACTTTCAATACCCAGAAAGTTGGGACAAACCTAGATAGTTAAAACATTTAGCGAGCTGCAACATCTACTAGAAACGTCTACGCGAAACCTGTACTCCAACGTAGAGCAAAATAAATAGCGAAAAGTATAGAAATTATCATTTGAAATCAATAGAAAGTTGGGACAAATTCGCTTTGAGCGAAACGTTGAGATTTCCATTAGATTGCATAAGCAAAGCGAAGACACCGAAGTCAGGGGTTGGACTCCCGATGTTGCTGATAATCATAATCCGAGATTTAGCGCAATGGGGCCGCATCCGTCTGAGCGCTGTACCATTTTCTCCCCCTATTCACCAATTATTTTTATCCTTTATTTAAAATTAATTAATACATATTGATTGAATTTTAAGTGGAAGCGTATTTATTCGTAAACTAAATATAAGATCATACGTGTACATATATATATATATACAGGGTGATTCAAAAAATGTTACACAAAAAATGTTTACAAATAAATTGGAAATAAAAAATAAAATCCCATATAAGTGTTAACATTTTTTCAATCACCCTGTGTATATATCTATATGTATATTTCCAAGTATATTTACTTAATATATAAATAATTACATTTTTGCATTAATATAAATAATAATAATAACAGTAATTTTAAATATAAAATAAAGCTTTACAATGTATTCCAAAATTATTCCACTTTTTTTTTTTTTTTTTTTACTACAATCATAGATGTTTGCATACACAAATTCCCAAAACCATTTTATTATCTCATTGCATTACACGGATGAATGACTGAAAGGGAAAATTTTGCATACATGATGAAACCCTGTATTTTCTTTATTGAATATTAACATTTATTTTTTTAAATTTAACTATATACTATAACTATATATATATATATATATATATATATATATATTATATAATATATATAATATATATATAATATATATATATATATATATATAATTTATATATATATACTGTAACTATATACTATAACTATATATGAGGCCATTAGAATAGCACAGGCGTATCCCCGGTTTCCCGATACCCGTTTTCGCGCAGTAACCAATCAGCACGCTGTATTCCGTGGGTGTGACGCGCCCCCACACGGGCTTCAGACCAAAACCTTTAAACTCGGTTCAGTCGTTAACGAGTAATAACGTTCGCTAACTTTAATAAATGCGTTTATCTCAAAACTTGATTTTCGGGCGTACGCCCTTTCTATTCTATACGCCTCATATGTAACTATATACTATAACTAAAATCATTTCCTTCAAATCATTCATTCAAAGTTGACACTAATTCTTATCTGCAGTGATCCGTCTATATTAGGAGTGGAATGTAATTGTAATTTATATTTATAATAATAATAATAATAATAATAATAATAATTATTATTATTATTATTATTATTATTATTATTATTATTATTTATGTGTAGATGGGCTAACTAGTTTTTATTTAATGTTTTGGTCATAACCGAGTCATAGAATAATTCTCAAATATAGTCATCCCATGGCTACTTAAGTACTCGTAGATTGTATTCTAAAGTAAAATCTCTATCAAAGAATTCATGTATATGTACTATATTGAACTTAATTTGAATTGAAGAATATATATATATATATAGTGACCAGTTGACTGTAGGCCCTATAATAAATGTAATTAGATTAAATAAATAAATGTTTGTTTGAGGCTCGAGATCACCAGATCTTTCGATCAAAATAACAAATGTCATTAATTAAAGAGATTGATCGAATGACTTTTCTTCCTTTAATAAACAACAATAAATGATAGAATTTACAGTTGCTAACGTTACAATACTTGAATTGTTGTGGAGTCAATAAGATTGGATTGCTGAGATTAATAATGATTATAAAGAGTCAAATGCACAATATAGAAAAGAGATTTGAATTCAATTATATTGACTGAGTATTACTTGCGCGATTGAAATGAATTTATAGTCATTTAAGTTAAGAAATGAATATGGCCCCAGCGAAGAGCTTTCTCGATGTTGTTACATGGAGAGCACCAGTTCAACTGTTGGGTGTAGCTTGAGCTGGATGCTTCGAGGGTATCTCGACTCAGGGAGCGATGTGACGCCATCTGGTCGCTACTATGTGTCGATAAAACAAAGAAAGCCTTATGTGAAGGGGCGAAGGCGCATTGATGGAACAATTGGCAGGAGGCAGGAGTCACTGCAGGAAATGCTACCGAAGTGACTGAAGAAATGCCTGAAGCGTGTTACCATATATATATATATATGCTTCGGTGCGTTTGAACAAATGTTCATGGCTGACTTGTGTTTCACCTTTCTGCAGCATCTCGACTCATTTGGGGGTTTGATGAAGGAGAGAGTTAATAAACAATCAGAAGCTCAGGCCACCTAATGGAGCCCATTGCTTTCACTCATAATATTATTAACAGCATCAGGATTCGAAACCCCGACCTCAGTGTCTTTACTTCGCTTACCCATGCACTGGATAACTAGCAGAAGAAGGGTCTTCTACTCTCATCCTATCCTCATAGCTAGCTACGTATGGTTTGTCAGGAATTTTATACAGGACCTGTTAATTTGGTGTTTGAAGGTAGTCAGATTGATGTGCTGGAGGTTCCTCAATTCTTTTGGCAGCACGTTAACCTTTTACTGCCCGGAGTTCTTTTCCGAGACTCAGTAAAATCGTCTGGCATTAGATAGAACAAAATCAGTAAAGTGATACTGGAAGCTAAAGGGTTAAAAAGTTTTGGACTCCGTTTTCTGAGAGTATTTTCCAGCTTCGATTTCATTGCCCACAGCGGCTGTACCACCGCAGCTGCGACAGAACAGAATGTACCTCTCCTCTTATTCCAGTGTATTTTTATTTCATTCCTAAAGTTTGGCACTTAACCCTTGAGCATTTTCTATACGTATATTGTTCTTCACCTTACTAATGTTCTAATGGAATTCCAGTGTCGAATAACTTTGGAACTGTACCGACGAATGATGATGGAAGTGTTCTAAACTTGAACAGTTTGAAAATGTAAACAAATATATATATATATATATATATATATACAGGGTGTTTGAAAACTTTCTGTACAAATTGTAATGGGGGATAGGCAACACCAAGACAAACCCTTTTCGTCTATAAGTGTATGTCCGCTGACGTCACCATTCGGCGCGAGAGGGCGCCGCTGCAATTGGCTAAAAGGTGAAGTGGGCTAGACTCGCGCTTGCCGCGGGCATTCTTAAATCGGACGTAGTACGCGTAACATGGAGCGCTTCACGACTGCTGAGATGGCTGACATGCATATGGTGTATGGGGCTGCCAATGGAAACGGAAGAGCTGCTGTGAGGTTGTACCGACAGCGCTTTCCAAACAGACGTGTGCCAAACCACCAAACGTTTGCGCATTTGCATCGGCGACTGCGAGAAACTGGAACATTCCATGCAAACATGCATGACACTGGTCGGGAGAGAAACGTGCGCACTCCTGACATGGAAGAAGAAATCCTACGGCGATTTGAGGACAATCCAAGCGCAAGCTCCGGCAACGTTTCTTCAAGAAATATCCGATAAACCCGCCCGTCAAGTCGGGCAGGCAGCAGGTACGGCCCAATCAACTTGCCATGGACGATACCCGCCCAAACATTGACGGCGAACCGTTCTTGATGAGCATGCACCCGTGTAGCATGTGGATTTGCGTGCGCCCACACGTGAGAATTGTGCATGTTAAACACACCCTCACGTGTGAAACAGGCCTCATCTGAGAACAGCACATAAGCCGGAAAATTAGGCTGCACCGCTGTCTGCTGCAGAAACCAGCGTGCGAATTCCACACGAAGAGGGTAATCCCGAGGTTGTAATGCCTGGACTCTCTGACGATGAAACGGATGTAACTGCTGCTCGTGCAACACTCTCCAGACCAGGTCGTGGTTCACACCGAGGATACGTGCAACACCTCGCGTGCTTGCGCTTGGATTGTCCTCAAATCGCCGTAGGATTTCTTCTTCCATGTCAGGAGTGCGCACGTTTCTCTCCCGACCAGTGTCATGCATGTTTGCATGGAATGTTCCAGTTTCTCGCAGTCGCCGATGCAAATGCGCAAACGTTTGGTGGTTTGGCACACGCCTGTTTGGGAAGCGCTGTCGGTACAACCTCACAGCAGCTCTTCCGTTTCCATTGGCAGCCCCATACACCATATGCATGTCAGCCATCTCAGCAGTCGTGAAGCGCTCCATGTTACGCGTACTACGTCCGATTTAAGAATGCCCGCGGCAAGCGCGAGTCTGGCCCACTTCACCTTTTAGCCAATTGCAGCGGCGCCCTCTCGCGCCGAATGGTGACGTCAGCGGACATACACTTATAGACGAAAAGGGTTTGTCTTGGTGTTGCCTATCCCCCATTACAATTTGTACAGAAAGTTTTCAAACACCCTGTGTGTGTATATATATATATATATATATATATATATATATTATATATATATATATATATATATATATATATATATATGCGAAATCAGGTGCCAATTAAAAATAGATAGGCGAATAATTAGATATGATTACATATATAAGATGTACATTAAAATACGGTTTCGGGCACATAAAATATGTATATAATACGATACGGAAGTGAGAACGTGGAGAGAAATACAAGCGTGGAAAATTACCAAATATAAATTACTTTTAAAATAATAAAAGGATAAAGTTTCGGAAAGAGGACAATTAGTAAAATTAAAGTTGTCGAAATAATATGAAAATCAAACAGTTAAAATCGAACTTGAGTAAGAACAGCAACGGCATTCTCTCTAGAATTAATAATAATAATAATAATAATTATAATAATAATAATAATTATGATGGTAAAAGTAATAAGACGAATAGTGGTTGAGGGAAAAACCTCAATGTTACTTGGAGTAATAAGAAAGGGGAAACTAAATTGGCTTATAAAGAGATTTAATGGACAAATATTGAAATCGTAAATACAAAATAAGGAAAAAGGTAAGGTATTAAAAGGTTTTCCGAATTTTCATACGAAACATACTAGTGAATTGCGGTCAGTATTTCGTACATTTACCCTTTTTTTTTGTCAGCACTTCGGGGATACGTCGTGGCATGGAATTTACCAGTATTTTGCAATACTCCGGCGTAATTTCCTGCGCCCACACATTCTTTATGGCTTCAAGCAAATCATTCAATGATGTAGGATTGTGACGGGTAACGTTTTCTTTGACGATTCGCCAGTAGTTCTCTATCGGGTTTAAATCGGGCGAGTTTCCCGGCCATGGCCCGATCAACTGAAAACCCGAATTTCGGAGCCATTCAGACACGGCTTTGGTGCGGTGACATGGCACTCTGTCTTGTTGGACAAACGCTGTGTGGCGCATCTCCATAAACAGCGGCAACTTCTCCTGCAGGATATTTAGGTTTTTCCAACAAGATGGTACCTGTCTTCATCCACTCGTTTAATGTGCCCATACCAGCGCAGCTGCGCTCTTTGTACAAAGTTCAATATGGTCTCTTGCAAATCTTTTTGTACATCTTCATTTCTCATGTGGTACCAGAGTGTTATACCTTTTATATATCTCAAAACTTACATTTCTGCTGCTTGTATTCTAGATCTAGGTTTGGATGTTAATACCCATGCTTCAGATTCATAAGTTAGAATAGGTCTTAATATCATTTCTTACATTAACACTTTTACTTCTGTAGAAATGATTGGATCCCTCAAGAGAGGGTACAGAATGTTAATATGTTTACTGTACATCACGATTCTACTATTAATTTCCTTTTACATCAATCCTGTTTTCATTTATGTTAACACCGAGATATTGAAAATTTTAGACCTGTTATAGTTACTGTTCTCCAAGACAGATTTTGCATTATCTGTCCTCTCTAGGTAGTACCATCATAGTATCATCATAGGCAGTACCATCATAGTACCATCATAGGCAGTACCATCATAGTACCATTATAGGCAGTACCACCATAGTAGTATCGTCACTTCAGATTTGTTAATACTCATTTTCATACATTTATCCATTTATCTCCAGTTCCAATTACCATCTGCGAAAAAGGTTCGACAAGAATAAAATTTCTAAAATAGCGTCAATTTTTTATTTTTTTTAAATTTTATTAATGTCCCCATAAGGAGTAAAATATAGAAAGAAGAAATATTACCAATTAGTAATTTTTTGTTTTTATAAATTTTACATTCCTAGACGAACTTTTTCCGAAACTGTATGTACGTACATATGTATATACGTATTTATATACGAGTATATAAATACGTATATACATAGGTTTAAGTATGTGGGTATGTCAGTATGCACAAATTATACATAAACTTAAGAGATAAGTTTTATATCTATTCCTCCTTTCATCTATCTAACTAAATATCTCTATCCATCTATCTATCGCCTGTCTGTCTGTCTATCGATATAAAAAATATATATTTTTCTTCATCTAATTTACCTTTCATCTTTTAATTTTATTTGTCTGGTTTTGTGTAGGTCTACTTTTCTTGCAAATATTTTGAAATGTTAATAAAAATATAAAATTATATCATAAATGTAAAAATTGTGTATTTTATATGAATGTAAATGTAAAAATTGTGTATTTTATATGAATGTAAATGTAAAATTGCATATTTTATATGAAATAAGGGTACGCTCAAAAAGCTTTTTATTTAATTTGAACAAAAAATTATGTTTGGATTAAACTACAAAGTATCGTCTTCAAAATTACGAATTGCAGTTTGTTAAAAATTAACCTAATAAATTATGTAAATTCAGAGTAAATCTGGTTTAGTTTAAGTATGTATATATATATATATATATATATATATATATATATATATATATTATATATATATAATATTATATATATACACACACACACACACACACACACTGGCGCTCATAAGTATTCGTACAGAGAAAATATTTCAGTTATATTCGTCCTTATCTTTTGTATCATGCTCAGTTATATTCGTCCTTATCTTTTGTATCATGCTCAGTTATATTCGTCGTATCTTTTGTATTATGCATAGGATAGTTATGACAAGTTTAACGGTCGTTTCGAAAACTTTAACAAATAAAATAATTCGTTTAACTCAAACATATAACGTAAAACATCAAAGAATTTGTGGAAAATCCAAAAAACTTAAAGTGCAAAAGTTTTCGTACATTTACTTACAAACTTGTTTAATAACACTGGTCAACAAAGATTTTTCATCAGAGTAAAATTTGTGGTGGCTGGATAGCATTTTTCACGCTGATTCCAAAACTGCATTCAGAGTTTTTCTAGCACGTATAGTTTTCAAGATGAAGGCATATATATAACTACACAGATTTAACCATTTTAAATAGGCAAAATACTAATATTTCAACATTTGATTGTGTTTTTTATTTTATTGTTTTTTTAGTTTATTCATCTTATTTATTTCAATTATCTTAATTATACATCTTATGTATTTCAGGTGTGAGCTTTTACGTCTAGCAGCATTGTGATTCAGGCAACAACGCCGTGCTTTGTGTGTCAAAAGATCAGTCCAGTCCAAGAACTTGTGTGTCAAGTTGGTGTACATTTTTTTTGAATTTATAGTTTGCTCAGGTCAGTCAACATGCCTCGACAATGTAAGAATGACCCCGACAAGTTCTGTTTCGTATGCGGCCAGTTGAACTAAACACAGCGACGAAGTATTACAACCGACATTAAGAAAATATACAAGCTATACTTTGGTTGCCATCTAGGTGACCAAGATAAACCATGGGCGCCACATCAAATCTGTTCTGGCTGTTCAAATGGATTACGTGATTGGCTTAACAAAAAGAAAGCTTCAATGCCATTTGCCATACCCATGATATGGAGGGAGCCGAGAGATCATCATGAAGACTGTTATTTTTGTAGTGTGAACTTAATGGGGTTTCTGCCAAGAACAAACACCAGATTGTATATCCAAACTTGGATTCAGCACGTAGACCAGTAAAACATGATGAAACATTGCCCATTCCAATTCCCCCAAGTGATAGGCTAAATTCTATCATGGGTGACATGGAAAGTGATGAAGGTGCAACTGGCGTTTCCGGACCATCTACAGAACCAGAGTACACTTTTGAAGGTAGACATTTAGAGCCTAAAAAGTTAACCCAAGGACAGTTGAATGATCTTGTTAGAGACTTATCGCTGTCTAAAGAGAAATCAGAGCTTCTCGCCTCAAGACTAAAGGAGAACAATTTACTTGAGAACAATGTTCGTATTAGTTACTACCGAAAGCGGAATTTTGAATTAACAGCATTCTTTTCAGTAGACGGTCCTCTCTGTTATTGCCATGACATCAATGGACTATTTACAGCCATATCTCAGACGTATGTGGCATCTGAGTGGCGCCTCTTTATTGATTCGTCGCAGAGAAGCCTGAAAGCAGTTCTTTTGCATAATGGTAATATAATGCCATCCATCCCCATTGCCCATTCCGTCCATCTAAAAGAGACATATGACAATATGGATATACTACTTAAGGCAATCAATACGACAGTCATCAATGGAATGTTTGTGGAGATCTAAAAGTTATAGGAATGCTTATGGGTATGCAGTCAGGATTCACAAAATTTTGTTGTTTCCTTTGCCTGTGGGACAGTCGCGCCACTACAGAACATTACACCAAAAGTGACTGACCACTTAGGTATACATATGTCCCAGGGATAAGCAATGTCCAGTCTGTCCCTTTAGTGGATCCCCAAAAGATCTATCTGCCACCTCTTCACATTAAACTTGGTTTAATGAAGAATTTTGTTAAAGCAATGGGTAAAGTCAATTCTGAAGGGTTCCAATACCTTTCAAGGAAATTTCTGAAGGTTACTGCAGCAAAATTGAAGGAAGGAATTTTTGTTGGGCCACAAATAAGGGAGGTTTTGAATGACACTGAATTTGAAAAAGTCCTAAGTCCGCTGGAATTGAAGGCTTGGCTGGCGTTCAAATGGATATGTGAAAACTTTCTGGAAGCAACAAGTCACCTGCGTATAAGGATGGAGTCAAGAACCTCCTTGATGCCTTCAAAGAAATGGAGTGTCGAATGTCGTTAAAAATTCACTTCCTGCATTCCACTTAGATTTCTTTCCTGAAAACCTTGGTGCAGTGAGTGACGAGCAAGGAGAGCGCTTCCATCAAGATATTCAGATGATGGAGAAGCGCTACCAAGGATATTGGAATGAAGCATGATGGCGGACCATTGTTGGATGCTGTATCGTGACAATCCAGGCCAAATTTACAAAAGGAAATCACACTCACAGCGCTTTTAATAAAATAATGTATATATTCTTTATTTATAAGTACATTGAATAAGGTATATGATGTATTTGTTGTTTAGCATTCCTAAGTGTGATCTATACATCCATAAATTTCCTTATAGCAATATCAAAAACTTAAAAATATCAAAACCAGTGTATCTATATAACTATACGTGCTAGAAAATAAATAAAACCAGATTCGGAATCAGCGCGAAAAATGCATTAAGAAAAGTGTGATCATGTTTGTGATGAGAAAAAAAAGTTTCATTTTGTTGGCCAGTGTAATCTGTGTCCCCACGTTTTGCTTGAGTGACTTTCAGTGATTCGTTTTAAGTATTTTTCTACAAGTTTTTGATATATCTCAGTAGAAATTTTAGTCCATTTTTTTTTTTTAAAGAAAATTGTTGCAATTTATTTAGATTCGAAGTGTTCCTATTCCTGACAGCTTTTTTCAAATCAAACCATAAATTCTCGATTAAATTGAGATCTGAGATTTGACTGGGAAACTCGAAAAGCTTGAAATTCTTTTGTTGGGGCCATTTTATGGTGCTCTTACGTACTTTTACGTTTTGGATCATTATCTTTTGCAGTACCCAGTTTAACCCGTTTGCAACTCCCGAACAATACAGCTTCTTCCAAAATTTCCTAATATTTATTCGAATTACATTGATGACAACAAGCTTTCCTGGACCAGAAGCACTAAAGCATTCCCAAAAAAACAAACTACCACCACTACCATCATGTTTAACCGTAGGAAGGATGTTTTTTCTTCGAAGCAGTTGTTGAATTTCGCCAAACATACCGTTGCTCGTTGTTCCCGAATAAGTCAATTCTGATCTCGTCTAACCCGATAACTTTCTTCCAGAATGCAAATCCTTCATTTTGGTGATCTTTGGCGTACTTTAAACGAGTTTCTTTATGCGCTTTTTGTAGCGGAGGTTTTCGTCGTGTAACTCTTCCATGCAGACCATTCTTTCTCAATGCACGACGTACAGTAGAGGGATGGACATCGATCTTTAATGTTTGGCAAATATCAGTTGCAGTCACTCTTGAAATCGAAGCAGCCATTCTTTCAGTCCGTCTAACTGTACGTTCTGAAATCTTGCAAGGTTGTCCACACCTTGGTAGAGTTTTGATTGTTCCAAAGCATTTCCAGTTCTTTATAACTGTAGCAACTGTCGTAAATGGAATTCGAAGTTCTTCTCCTTCCTATTACTCTTTCCAGACTCGTGTGCAGCAATAACAGATCTCTTAAGATCTGCAGACAGCTCTTTACCACGAAGACCCATTACTTACTAATGATTTGTACAGTCTTCCGTTTTACATGAAGATTCAAAAAGAATATTCTAGAATTCAGAATAGCCAACAGTCTCTAATCACTAAACAGCCAACTACTCACAAAAGTTTTAAATTCTTGAAGCCTAAGGTAAACACACAGAAAGTATTCAATAATTTTGTAAATAAATATACAAAAACTTTGACATTTTCACTTTTTTTTTATTTCCCTCAAATTCTTTGATGTTTTTACATTATATGTTGGTAAACTTTTGATAACTATCTTACGCATGGTACAAAAGATAAGAACGAATATAAGTGAAATATTTCTCTGTTCGAATACTTATGATCGCCACTGTATAATATTATAATATATTTTCTTGAAATTGGGCTTCACTTCACGCGTAAAATTTTAAAATAATTAATTCCAAATAAAATATAATATTATGTGTGTTTGAATATGGTAATACTTAGTATTACCATATAAGTCTTTGGCTCATTGGTTAATACTATTTCCTTATCAGTGAAGTGAAGACACTGGAGGTCGGGATTCGACTCCCGATGGTGCTGTTAATAATAACTTAGGAGTTAGCGCAATAGGACGTATTAGTTGGCCTGAGCTGTGCCAGCTTGTGGCACCCCTAACTCTGACTCTTTTTTATTTAAATACAGTATTTGTTCGTTTAAAACAGTATTTCCCAAACAGGGTGTGACGAAATTTCATGAGAATACTAAAAACAAGTGAATGAAAATTCAAAAGTTACTGAAGATACGGAAATTTCAAATAAAAAAAAAAAAAATTCGCGATTTCTATATGAGAAGTCGTATAGGCTCAGTTTGAAGTTGCGTAGTGTTGGGGAAATGGGAGGGACCTGGATGTTGAACATAAGGAGACAAAATCTTCCGGGATGGCGCGAAAGAAGAACAAGTGGGAATGGGGTGCCTTGAGCCAGAAAAAGTTGGGAACCACCGCGTTGCTTTAAAATCCAAACTTTTTATTTTAATTAAATAAAGAGTTTTTTTGATTGCCCTATGTCTATACTTGGATACCTATCCGTGTGATGACTAGCAGCTTCTCTGTGTACCGTCTATCTGTGTCAGTCTGTCTGTGTCAGTCTGTTTGTGTTGGGTTTGCCCACTTTTCCAACCAAAAATGTTCCAAGAATTGGTATGACAGACGCATCAAATTTTCAACAGCTCGCTTACCCCTCTCCCACTTCTACATGTTAAGTTAGATTAGTTGTGGTTTGAGTTGGCATAAGTTAGATTAAGTTAGTTCCGGTTAAGTTGGATTATATGTTCAGTTAGATCACTTGTGAACATTTTTTAGTTCTTCTTCTCTCTGTTTCTGTCTGTATGTCTCTCTCTCTCTCTCTCTCTTCTCTCTGCATATATATTGCTTAATTTATAATATGCCTTTGTTGTTTCCGAAAAACTGTTCAGGATCGGCCTACGCTCGACCCCTTTGCAGTATCCAGCCTCATTTGGTGGATATGATGTAGAGGATACTTGCTTTCTACTCTCATCATGCCGTCATACCCAGTTACGCATAAATGGTCAGGGACTTTGCACAAGAACCCGTTCAAAAGATTCTTTAGTGTCTTTAGATTGATGTGCTGGAGGTTCCTCAGTTCTCTCTCTCTTTCTCTCTCTCCCTCTCTCTCTTCTCTCTCTCTCTCTCTCTCTCATATATATATATATATATATATATATATATATATATATATATATATATATATATATATATGTGTTAGAATTAATTCCTAAATCTTATTTTATTCTTGATTTCCTGAAGGACGATACAGGTGGTTAATTATTTTGATAAATGAAACTTATTTTAAACGAAGCTACTCACCGTATAATTTTTATTTCATTAATTATATAATTTCTCTTTACGGGAAAAATTATAATAAAAAGCTGTTTAAAATTCGATTGCGGAACATTCATTATTATGTAATATTACCGCGAGGTGAAGGAGAGAAAGGTTCCGAGTACTTTCGTATCCCATTATAGAGTTCATTCGGTATCAAAATAGACAAAAGTACATGGAATTATTTTTACTTTTACTTGCGGGGCGTATCTTAACAATAATTTCACGAGTCTTTATAAAGTATAAATTTAGTTTCCTTTTACATACACGTGTGTGTGTGTGTGTGTGTGTGTGTGTGTGTGTGTGTGTGTGTGTGTTGTTTATAAATTTGTAATTTAATATTCGTCCTTTCTAAAATTACATACATGGTATAACTCATTTTAGAGACACAAATGAAAATTTGATACTTCTAGTTAATATATATATATATATATATATATATATATATATATATATATATATATATATATATATATATATATATATATATAATATATATATATATATATATTATATATATATATATTATATATATATAAGTCCTTGAATTTAGTCGTAAAAAAGGCGAATAATTACATTAATAAATTAAATATACTCGCTTCACCAAAATGCAAATTAAAATATAATTTTTTTTACCCTAAATTGTTGATTTATTATACGCAGCTTTAAATTACCAAAGAGCGTATAATAGACGCTTTCTGATATTAATATTGCTTAATTGGGTAACAGAAATACAAGCTGATACAAGGAGGATTCTCTCGTAATGGCGATTATTCAGAAAGACATATAAAATCCTTTAAATTTATTCTCTTGACTATTCTTCCATGCATATTTAAAGTATTATTTTTATCTTCGTCTCAATATATTTTATGTGTTTGATAATTCTCTTCTTTAAAGATTTTCCCTGTTCGGCCAACATAAAACTTATTGCAATGTCATAGAATTTTGTAAACTTGGCCTTTATCGTATGTTGGCGAGTTTCTGAGTAACGCTTTCTCTAAAGTGTTGTCATAACAGAATGTCATAGATTATGGGTTTTCAACCTTGTCTCCACCGTGTACTATATTGAAAAGTTAGTGTTTACGCGTACTCCCTATACAATATATATGGGAATTATATAAGGAATTATATGCAGATATTATATAAAAGATAATTGCAGATTTAAAAGAGGACAATGTGTATATATGAACATCCCCCAATATGCAATTTCTTCTATAATAATGGTCAATGTAAATTTGGAGACAGATGCAAATTCTACCCCCCGGACAACTGCAGGACTTACGCAAAATATGGAACCTGCAAATACGGAAAAAAAATGCTACTATCAACATCTCCCAACGGACTCAAAGAACAAACGACAAAGTTTAAATGACATAGAAATAACAATAACAATAGGAATAACAATAGGAACACAATAAGCGAACAAAAATTTGTTTTCAACATAACATCGCAGACACGATACGGCTGCTAAATGTCATCCAACGCATGCAGTTGACACAGCTGGAAACCCCCGAGCCAAACCGCTTCCGGGCAAGAAGCTACCAGAACAGGTAGACGGAAACGGCTCTCTCTCGGAGGATCATAGGGTAACGAAACAAGCGAAACCGAAGGAAAACGAACTTAAATTTCACAAAGGGCAACGAAAAACAAAGAACATAAATATTCAAGGAATAAGACCAAACCAATCATTCAACAAAGTTTTGTACTTGAAAGGATTTATAGACGAAACAAGGGCGGACATCGCATGCCTCACAGAAACTCATCTTAAGGATTGCCAAGGAAATTGTGAAAACTGCGAACATTGTATTGATAAGAAAGAGATAAATATAGAGGGCTTCAACTTACTAAGAGCGGATAGAACAACGAGACGTAAAGGTGGTTGTGCTATATATGTACATGTAATAATTTTTGGTCTTCCTTAAATTCTGAACCGTGTTTTATTTGTGAAGTATAATCCAATACAGTTATACATGTATTTAATACTATAGAGAATGTGTAATTTATCAAAATTAACGTATTCTATATCCTCTATGTTTTGCAGGTTTAAGTAATTTTCAGGTGAAAATTAATAAAATGATAAATATAAAAACATAATAAAAGTTTGATAAATAATAATGAATAAAAGAGCATCTTGATGAAATCATTGATAACAGTTTTTTGGTACGTATAAGTATTATTCTTTGGTATAGCGCTCTAACTTAATGATACTGATTGATTTACTAAAGTATTTCTTGAATGTACCTTTAATGCTAAGATAACTCAATTCTTTGTATTTGTACTAATATTTATTTAATTAACGTAGTTCTTATGTTTTCTTTTGCTTCGCCTCGTATCCGAACTAGATTGCTAGAAAACAAAACCTTGACTCTTTCCTCGGCAGTGGATCAAGCTCGAGCCTTAGAGATTGCAATGAAAGATTCTCAAGCTTATGATTCTGCTACCCCTGAAAGTCGCCTTATAGCTACGGTAGAAACCGTTAGTGAGAATTGCCCTGTTGACCCCCGGCAGACATCGAGAGAATCTGTTCAGGAAACCGAAACATGTGCTGCCGCTCCTCGCCGTAACCAGAAATGTTTCTTCTGTGGTAACTCTTCACGACACGATCGCTCGCAATGTCCCGCTCGTGACGCAACTTGCTACAAATGTAGAAAACGAGGTCATTTTTCAAAGGTTTGCAAGTCCACAAAGGAGCCAGTCAGTGCGTCTGTTCACTCAGCAACCCTCGCTTGTGTGCCGTCTACTCTGAAGAATTCAATTGTTGACTTACATGTTAACAATTACCTCTTGAAGGGTCTCCTGGATACTGGGAGTTCCGAAAACTTCATATCTGAATACATCGCGCAAAACCTGAAATTGCCAATGCAGGACTATCAAGGAACCATATATATGGCCTCGGTTAATCTCACAACTCCGATAAACAAATTCTGTGAAGTGGAATTAAAAATAAGGAAACGTTCCTATGGCAATGTTCGACTTCTCGTACTTCCCGGATGCTGTACTGATCCACCCCGCGTATTCTCCAACCTTTCCCCCGATTGTAAACCTATAATAACGAAGTCACGCAAGTTCAAAACGTCGGATACTGAATTTATACGCTCAGAAATTGACCGAATGCTCCAGGAAGATATCATAGAACCTAGCGACTCTCCTTGGCGTGCACAGGTCCACGTTGTTAACAACAGTAACAGCAAGAAAAGGTTAGTAGTCGACTACTCTGTAACCATAAATAAATTTACGCACCTAGACGCCTACCCGCTTCCAAATATAGAGGATTTAGTCAACAAAATTTATTCGTATAAAGTATTTAGCACTATAGACTTACGAAGTGCTTATCACTGTGTGCCACTGCATGCTGATGATAAAGCTTACACGGCATTCGAAGCAGATGGCCGTCTGTTTCAATTTAAACGTCTTAGTTTCGGGCTCACGAACGGAGTTGCGTGCTTCCAACGTATAATAGATAGTCTGATAAGAGAAAATACATTAATAGATACGTACTCGTACCTTGACGACGTGACGATATGCGGTCGTACCCAAGAGGATCACGACAAAAATCTATCAAAATTTTTGGAAGTTGCCCAAAAATTTAAAATGACGTTGAACAACGACAAAAGTCACTTTTCTAAAGATACTATTTGCATTTTAGGTTATCAAATCAGCCACAATGAACTCCGTCCAGATCCATCTCGTCTCGCCCCCTTGAAAGAAATGCCGATACCTACATGTAAACGGTCGCTTTCTCGCTTAACTGGTCTCTTCGCCTGCTATTCAAAGTGGGTTCCTCAGTTTTCCCAGAAAATACGCCCCTTGATAGATGCCAAGTTTCCTCTCTCCAAGGAAGCTGTCGCCGCTATTGAAAAATTAAAATCTGCCATAATTGGATCAGTTAAAGCCAATATCGATGAAAATATGCCGTTCACCGTGGAAACTGACGCTTCCGATGCAGCAATCGGTGCCACCCTCAACCAAAATGGCCGGCCTGTAGCCTTCTTTTCTCGTTCGCTAAATTCTGCTGAGAAAAATCACTGCGCAGTAGAGAAGGAAGCGTACGCTATCGTAGAAGCTGTCAGGAAGTGGAGACATTTTCTCTTAGGTAAACAATTCACACTCATAACAGATCAAAAATCTGTCTCATATATGTTTGATATTAAACACAAAGGCAAAATAAAGAACGAAAAGATAACTCGTTGGCGATTAGAACTCATGCCTTATAGTTATGAAGTTGTGCACCGACCGGGCTCTCTCAACACCGCAGCTGACGCTTTATCACGAGAGATTTGTGCTTCCACATCTCAAAGTGATCTATACGAACTTCACAAATCACTCTGCCATCCTGGGGTAACCAGGCTTGCACATTTTGTTCGAGTACGCAATCTTCCTTATTCTGTTGACGATATCAAACGTGTAATTTCTAGCTGCCACACTTGCCAAAGGTTGAAACCGAAATTTTATCGACCCCAAGAACACGAGTTGATCTTTTCTATGCGACCTTTTGACTGTTTTAAGCATTGACTTTAAAGGTCCGCTGCCTTCTTCGTCTAGTAATAAATATCTGCTCATTGTAGTCGATGAATTTTCTCGTTTCCCCTTTGCCTTTCCTTGTCGCGACATTTCTTCCCCTACAGTGATATCCTGCCTAACTACCTTATTTTCGATTTTTGGGTTGCCAGGGTATGTACATTCGGACAGGGGAGCCTCATTTATGTCCGCAGACCTCAAATCCTTTTTACATCAACGAGGTGTCCCGACAAGTCGTTCGACTCCCTATCACCCTACTGGTAACGGCCAGTGCGAGCGCTACGTCGGCCTTGTATGGAAGACAGTCACCTTGGCTTTAGAATCCAAAGGTCTGCCCATCCGCGCCTGGGAGTCCGTGCTGCCGGACGCTCTGCACTCTCTACGTTCGTTATTATGCACCTCAATCAATTGTACTCCTCACGAGCGTCTCTTTGCCTTTCCTCGAAAATCTACGTCTGGGATGAGTATGCCGACATGGCTTTCGTCTCCTGGGAAGGTATTGCTACGAAAATACGTCAGAAACAAAGACGATCCATTAGTTCAAGAAGTAGAGTTGTTAGAATCTAATCCCCAATATGCTCATATCCGTTTTCCCAGCGGTCGGGAAGATACGGTCGCTATTAAAGACCTTGCTCCTGCTGGCGATTCCCCTATCCGGACCGAGACGAGACCTGAAGTTCCGATTGAAAACGTTGACGTTCCACAAAACTTAGATGTTGAGACTCAAGATCAAATTCTAGAAGCACAGACGCCAGTAATAGACCAAGCTCCCATTCCCCAAAATCAAGATTCACCTACCAATCCTCCTCTGCGTCGCTCCTCTCGTATCAGACGACCAGTTGATCGATATGGTTACTCTTAGATTTAAGTTTAATTAGTTTAAGCTAGTATGTACATTTAGGTTAGAAAACCTGCGCCTTACATGTGATCGTTTCAGAATTTGAGGGGGAAGAATGTAATAATTTTTGGTCTTCCTTAAATTCTGAACCGTGTTTTATTTGTGAAGTATAATCCAATACAGTTATACATGTATTTAATACTATAGAGAATGTGAATTTATCAAAATTAACGTATTCTATATCCTCTATGTTTTGCAGGTTTAAGTAATTTTCAGGTGAAAATTAATAAAATGATAAATATAAAAACATAATAAAAGTTTGATAAATAATAATGAATAAAAGAGCATCTTCATAAAATCATTGATAATAGTTCTTTGGTACGTATAAGTATTATTCTTTGGTATAGCGCTCTAACTTAATGATACTGATTGATTTACTAAAGTATTTCTTGAATGTACCTTTAATGCTAAGATAACTCAGTTCTTTGTATTTGTACTATTATTTATTTAATTAACGTAGTTCTTATGTTTTCTTTTGCAGTTGTGTCAAAGATGTTAGCGGTATTTTTAGTTGATTAAAACCTAAGTTGATCGAACCCTGGATCTTCCGATTCTCCTACATAGGGCAGAAACCTCATTTTTCATTTGTTCGTTATTTCTCTTCCTCGTGTGCAGAACACTCCTCTATACTTACGTCGTTTCTATACATTAATATACTGCGTGGTCATTGCAGTTAAATGTACATATTCACGATTTGCGAGGGTGCCCTCTCAAGGCATTGGTTTCTGCCCTATGTAGGAGAATTACGACTTCTGACTGATCGAGGCCCGTGGTGTAGTGGTAGCATATCTGACCGGCAATCGGAAGATCCTGGGTTCGATTCCCGGGCGGTCACCTCATTTTTCATTTGTTCGTTATTTCTCTTCCTCGTGTGCAGAACACTCCTCTAAACTTACGTCGTTTCTATACATTAATATACTGCGTGGTCATTGCAGTTAAATGTACATATTCACGATTTGCGAGGGTGCCCTCTCAAGGCATTGGTTTCTGCCCTATGTAGGAGAATTACGACTTCTGACTGATCGAGGCCCGTGGTGTAGTGGTAGCATATCTGACCGGCAATCGGAAGATCCTGGGTTCGATTCCCGGGCGGTCACCTCATTTTTCATTTGTTCGTTATTTCTCTTCCTCGTGTGCAGAACACTCCTCTATACTTACGTCGTTTCTATACATACATATATATATATGGGATTGAACTCAGAATGGTCCCCTGAGGTTTTTTCATGATACACACAGACCGTGCATGGAACAAAGAACTCTTCTGGGAAAATTAAATCCACTATAGTCCGAATAAGTAATGGTAAATGACAAACACTATAGTTTTTTTTTCCTTTTCCTGTGGTTAGCCCGACGTGGGCAACGAGTCACTCGCAAAGAGGCCCCAAAAATATAGCTTCCCTCACCAGCTATCTGCAAAGTAGATAGGATCCAGCTTTGGGACAGGATATAGGGGTTACAGCTACACCTAGCCTACTATATCCAGAACCTCAATATAAGCAAAAGACTCGTTGCATTCGCGTCGATTGAATACATCAAAGAAGAAGGGGTAACTATTGTATTTTTAGCCAAAAACCAAAACTTAAACCTCAACTGGCAAAATTGAGGGAAGCTATTTTTGGGGCCTCTTTGCGAGTGACCCGTTGCTCACGTCGAGCTAACATCATGAAAAAGAAAAACTATAGTGTTTGTCATTTACCATTACTTATTTGGAGTATAGTGGATTTAATTTTCCCAGAAGAGTTCCTTGTTCAATGCACGATGTGTATATATATATATATATATATATATATATATATATATATATATATATATATATACAGTATATATATATATATATAGAAGACAGAGTTTTCGATAAAACCTCTTATCATCTTCATAACAATATTTAACCTGTTACCATAGCGTTAATATATATATATATATATATATATATATATATATATATATATATATATATATATATATATATTAATAATTAATATATATTTATTAGTGAAGTAAAGATACTGCAAAAAATACCAGGGACTATGAATATCATTATAAAGTCATCGTAAACTATTTAATCTTTGGAAAAGTAATTTTTTACGATTAGATGCCTTTTCATGCATATTTTAATCCTGACTTTTCCGAACCAATATTTATATTAATCTTGTACTTTTTTACATTACGGTTACTTCACCAACTTCAAATTCATTATACCATATGTCCCACAAAAAAGTACACCCAACTTTAGATTGTACTAACTCCTCCAAAAATTGAGATATTTTGGATCTGTTTGTTTGATTTAATATAGCAAATTATTCTTTGTTAACGTTCAAATTTATTCATGTTTAAACGATTTAGTGTTTAAGCATCTGCTTTTAACTGAAGGGTACAACAAAATGGATTGCGCAAAATTGGTCAATGAAAAAATAATGTGTGCTATCGATGTAATGAAATGACAAATACATAATAATAGATACTTTAACATAATTTTAATAAGATACAAAGCAGATTTTTCTTTATTCCTTATTGCAAAAGTTATGCTTAGTTTCGTTTTCTTTCAACATGACCGCCATTCCTATCGATACAATTCTGGAGTCGAGCTCTCATCTTCCCCATCACTCTTGATAAGATCTGGATTGTCTTTTAACAAGTTGATTTCAGCTGTGATGCGAGTCCTCAAATCATCTAAATTGATAGGTTGTGATGCAAATACTCTATTTTTCAAATGACCCCATAAAAAGTAATCACACGGGTCAAGTCAGGGCTTCTGGGAGGCCATTCAATGTCATGGCCTGTAGCAATTACTCTTTGGTGGAAGACTTCCTGCAAGCGTTCCTTCATAATAACTCTCCTGTGAGCAGGAGCTCCGCCTTGCACCCACCAAATACGATTAAATCGGTTTCCATAAGTAATACATATTTGTGGAAGGATTTCTCGGTCTATCATTTCTAGGTAAGCTTCACCATTTAGATTACCATCGTAAAAGACCGGGCCAATTACTGCTCCATCACCGCACAGTCCTACCCAGAGAGACAGTTTTGTCTAGAGTTATTCTTTTCGTAGATATGATTGTCAGGTGGATGATTTTTTGGTGCATACTGACGGCAGATTTGTCTGTTCACTAGACCATTCATAAAAAAGGCCGCCTCATCTCCAACCACTAATTGTTCCGTGAATCTTTTTGGTTTTTCAAGAAACCACTGGGCAAATCTTAGGCGGCGAGGTAGATCTCCTTCAATGAGTTGATGTCGAATTTCCATTCTGTATGGGTACAAATTCAAATCCTCACGAACTATTCGATGAAATGACATGCGTGAGAGTTCTGTACCATTTCGCCTGGTGGACACTTTTGGATGTCTCTAATAAATGCCGAACATGCTGAATGTTCTCGTCTGTTCTTGCCGTCTTCGGATGGCATGAACGTCCTTTGTTCAAATTGAGGACCGTTCCTTCTTCTTTGTATTTCCGAACATTCTTCAAAATTGTATGTTTAGTTGGAGAAGCTCTATCGGGAAACTGCAGTTCGAAGGTATTCTGAACTTGTTTTAAGCTTTTAGTTTGCAGATAAGTTGTGACCATGAGAACGCGCTGCCTTCGTGTAAACTGCATGATAAGGGTTTCAAAGTTATTTATAAATTTAGTAATTCAGATTCTTCATTTATATGTATGACTCGTATCTTAGATACAAAAGTTCGAATTATTTAAAAAAATATTTACAATATCCTTCGACGTAAAAAGTAGCACATTGGTTAAAGCAAGAGGAGCTATCTGGCTGGGAGAAATGATCATTCCGCGCAACCCATTTTGCTGTACCCTTCAGTTAAAAGCAGATGCTTAAACACTAAATCGTTTAAACATGAATAAATTTGAACGTTAACAAAGAATAATTTGCTATATTAAATCAAACAAACAGATCCAAAATATCTCAATTTTCGGAGGAGTTAGTACAATCTAAAGTTGGGTGTACTTTTTTGTGGGACATATGGTATATTAATTTTATATTAAGAGTTTAAATATTTCAGTGGGCATAATAAAAGGTCTTATCGAAAGCTTTGCTTTTATAATATTTACAAGCAGACTGTGTTCTGCGTGATGAAACTCAGATTTCGGATCACTGAAAGAAAGCTACCCCCCAGCCTTCTTTAGTTAGCTTTATAAGGCTAACTAACGAAAATATCACGACCTAACCTAACCAATCGTTAGGTCAACTGTACGCCCTTGACGAATGGTTAGGTTAGGTCGTTATATTTTCGTTAGTTAACCTTATAAAGCTAACTAAAGAAGGCTGGGGATGGCTTTCTTTCATTGATCTCAGATTTCTAACACACAGAGACGAGATTACGTTAGTTTTGATGATATTAGTAGTGTTTCGTCTTATTTATCGATGAAGTCATTCCAAATTACTGACTGAAAAATTTCTACACATTTTTCAACGTGATGTAACGTTACGCCCATTTATTTTATGTTGACATAGTTTTGCATCTAAAGTTTTCTTCAGTTTTTTCTGTGTTGAATATTTGCCAACAGATACGAGAAATGTTTGTCAATTTTCCTTGCTTAAGCGCATGCGCGAAAAAAATTGCACATGCGTAATGAATGCATGCGTATAAAAACAAATAATGCATGCTCTGGATGGGACTTATTCTGAGACTCTGTCATTTTTTTTACCCAGTTTTAAATATCATAAACTTTAATAAATAATTTTTTATATGAAATGAAAATGTTTGTCCCCCCCCTTCAAAATAATAAAATAAGGAGTAGTTTATCGGTATACCCAGCCTAATAAATAGTTGGTCCAAAGTTGGTCCCATCAATGCTAAAAACTGGTTGTATAACACCCCTTTTTAAAGGGGGTGATCTTACACTAGCAACAAATTACAGGCCGGTGTGTTCATTATCTGTGTTCAGCAAAGTTTTTGAAAAAATTGTAAGAAGTAGAATGCAGCGATATTTAGAATCCTACAATTTATTATCTCCAAATCAATATGGCTTCCGTAATAATAAAACAACGGAAATGGCTATTTTAAATCTTATGGAAAATGTAAATATAGCTAAGGAGAACAAAGAAATAATATCAATATTTATGGATTTGAGTAAGGCGTTTGATGTAATAGACCATAATATTCTACTTAATAAATTATATTGTTACGGCTTTAGAGGAGCAATCAGTGATTGGTTTAAGTTATTTGTCCAATAGATATCATTTTGTATCAGTAAATAAGGTTTGCTCAACTAAAGCGCTTGTCAAACATGGTGTGCCACAGGGATCAGTTCTGGGTCCACTGTTATTTTTATTATATATAAATGACCTTCCACGTTCATCTGATATACTGAACTTCATAATGTTTGCAGATGATACAAGTGGCTCTTTTTCTTGCCAAGATGTTAATACAGCTAAGAATATATTTAATTCAGAATTCATCAGTGTAATGAAATGGTTGACCACCAATAAACTCTTCCTAAATACCAGTAAAACAAATGTCATTTATTTTTACTAATAAAAGAAATGTCTATCTTGATGAACTTAATGTTAATGAAATCGCTATAAAGGAGTGTACTGTAACAAAATTTCTTGGTGTAATGCTGGAGAAGAATTTGCAATGGAGTGATCATATAAATTATATCGCGAAAAAAATTTCAAGGAGCATTGCTATAATGTTTAAACTTAAAAATGTAGTCCCTAAACAAGTTTTATTGACTCTTTATCTTACTCTTGTTCTTCCTTATATAACGTCCTGCACCCTTGTTTGGGGAAACTCCGTTAACAACCCATTAAATGGTATCTTTGTCATCCAAAAACGAGCAATAAGGTTATTATCTGATGCTGATTTCCTTGATCACTCTAGTGCATTACTTAAAGAGCTAAACCTACTAAAGCTCAACGATATAATCAAACTGGCACATTTTATTTTTATTTACGAGTGTAAGAACAAAATCATTAATTTGCAATGGGTAAATAGATATTTTGTAACTCATCAAGAAATCCACTCGTATCAGACCAGAAATAGATCAAAGCTTGTTGTACCTCAATTTAGATTGTCTTCATCTCAAAAACTACCCATTTTCATTGGATTGAAACTATGGAATGACTCGCATGCGATATAAAAATATTGTGAATGTAAATTTGTTTAAAACCAAGTTGAAATCTCGATTAATAATGGCATACTAACAAAAATCTAGGATTAATGTCCACTAATATTGTTTAATATTGTCCATTAATATTGTTAATATTGTAATACATGTTTTAACTATTAATAATAATTATTTACTTATTTATTTATTTATTATTATTAATTAATAACAACTAGCTGCTTATTTTTAAAAAGAGCCCAGTAAAGCTTAAAGCTTAAGGGCCAAATTAAATAAAATAAATAGTCGAGCTTCACAATTATTCATGTCATTGTAAATTGAAAAAATATATTGATGTTATTATTAATAATAAAGGTTATTCTATTCTACTCTATTCTATGAGCCCTCGATCTTGGCACAGCGGTCAGGTCAACTAATGGCGGCCCATTGCCCTAACTCTTGTACTATTATTACCAGCATCATCGGGATTCGAACCCCGATCTCATTGTCTTCACTTCAATTTTAGGCAAACGATCTTTGTTACACACTGAGTTACGGACGCTGGCTTTTATGGGTAAATTTGAACATGACTGAATCCAAAATAAGCTTAATTTATGTTCATTTTAAATTTCAAATGAACGAAAACAGATGACAAAAGAGAGATGAATTATCTCTACAGGGTGATGAAATTCTGTCATTTGTAAAAAAAAAAAAAAAAAACAGATGGAAAGCCGTACTAAAAAGAGGGGCTGTGACCAACGGAAGAATTTTTACAAAGTGATGGAAATACGTCTCCCTGTAAAGAAAAAAAACACGGAATAATTATTATAATATATATATATATATATATATATATATATATATACACAAATTCAGAATGGTTCCCTGAGACAATTATATGTTAAACACAGACCGTGCATGGAACAAGGAACTCTTCTGGGAAAATTAAATCCACTATAGTCCGAATAAGTAATGGTAAATGACAAATACCATAGTTTTTCTTTTTCATGATTTTAGCCCGACGTGGGCAACGGGTCTCTCGCAAAGAGATCCCATAAATATAGCTTCCCTCACCAGCTATCTGCAAAGCAGACAGGATCCAGCTTTGGGACATGGATCTAGGGTTTAAAGCAAGCCTAGATCCCTACATTCAGAACCTCTATATAAGTATATAGAGGTTCTGAATGTAGGGATCTAGGCTGCTTTAAACCCTAGATCATGTCCCAAAGCTGGATCCTGTCTGCTTTGCAGATAGCTGGTGAGGGAAGCTATATTTATGGGATCTCTTTGCGAGAGACCCGTTGCCCACGTCGGGCTAAAATCATGAAAAAGAAAAACTATGGTATTTGTCATTTACCATTACTTATTCGGACTATAGTGGATTTAATTTTCCCAGAAGAGTTCCTTGTTCCATGCACGGTCTGTGTTTAACATATATATATATATATACACACACACAGTAATCATCTTCCTTTTTTCATTTGTTAAATACAGAGTTGTAAGAATTAATATACATTTTCCGTCTTTATATAATTTTTGCTTTTTCTCTCCTTGTTTCCTTGATGTATATTTTACTTTAATTTAATTTTCAAGGATAACTTTACAAAATAATGAAATTGCTTTTGGTATTATGATATTCCTATATTATGCTAACGTTTTCGTCCCACTTACAATGCGAACATCATATGAGCTAAATGATGATGATGATGATAATGATGATAATGATCGTATTGTGAGTGAATGGCGTTAGTATAATATGAATATGATAATATTAAAACCAATTTCATTATTCCCCTAAAATATCATTTTGAGAAGATTAACCGTCAAAGCAAAAATATACTTTTAGGAAACTATAAAAAAACCAAAATCCCAAAATATATAAAGAGAATTTATATATCTATTAAAAAAAACAAAAAAAAACTTGTCTTTGTACTAGGCGATATCATATGATAAGCGACTCTGGCTTTAATCACATGGATTAATGCTCTACAATAAAGTTCTCTATTTCGCGATGCAATACGACTTCATTAAAATACAATTACGAAGCAAATAATTTCGGGTCTCACTTAAAAAGAAGTTCATTTTTTTTCCTTTTATCGTATGTCCCTCCCTCCCTTATCACGTATAATTCTCGTCATCCTTCCAAAATAGACGAGTTACACGTTAACATTTGATCGCGTTTTCTACACCATTACAGGAGGGACTACACGAAATCGCGTCTCTTGCTTAATTAGGCTTAATGGTATGGTTTTGATTGATGACAGAAATATCGATTCGTGATTTCTTAGCTGGTGATATATATACAATTGCGCGCTGATGAAAAAATAAATAAACTCTTTTCTGTATGAAAACCTACAAAGAAAGAATGAACACAGAAAGGGTCTGTCTATGGATTATCGATTTTGATGTATAAATGAATTAAAGGTGACTAGCCACTTTTTCGGACAGTTGTTTTTCTATCTCACCAACAGCTTTCTATATAATATTGATTTTTATAGAGAAATGTAATAAATACCCTGTTTATATCTCTCACAAAACTTATCCATCGATTGTAATTATAGTATAAAGTTTACTTTGCTATTTGCTCAATGAAATCAGGATTAAATATACATTAGCGTAGGGTGATAAACCCAAAATTAATCATATAAAACCATTTATCATGTCTGCTCTCTCTCTCTCTCTCTCTCTCTCTCTCTCTCTCTCTCTCTCTCTCTCTCTCTCTCTGGTTATTTTCAGTGGTCAAATTGGCTTCATGTAATAGGAGAAATGGTCTCAAAATCATGTTTGCCAAATTGGCGATAGAAACAACATCTTCATTGTATGGACCATCCCTACCTTGTTGCGCATGTTTACAAATCCTTATAAAATCTCTCATACTATGTATTCTAAACCCAAGTTATACAGACATCTCTTTTAATATATATGTCAATCATTTTTTATTTATATATCATCAAAGAGATCCAAAAACAGTAGGGCAGAAAAGTCAGACAAAATGTTCTAAGGCAGTTTCAAACAAAAGGAGCCACAGAAGGAATAAGGGATTTCTATTCTCTGTTTCTGTCGGTCTGTCTGTCTGTCTGTCTGTCTCTCTCTCTGTCTCTCTGTCTCTCTCTCTCTCACATACACACACACACACACACACACACACTTTCTATATATTTATCAGAGGTTTGGGCGTTGAGCAAAAATGTGTATGGTCAGTATACTCAATGGCTTTTTAACAGTTCTTATATAACATTTTTTAATATACTTAACATCATTTGAAATTTCTCTCTCCTCCTTGCAATGAAGTTAAATTTTGAATGAAACCGAATATATATATATATATATATATATATATATATATATATATATATATATACACAGTGGACCCCGCTTAATAGAATCACATCGGGCCAACAGCTTTTGAGTTTAATAAACGGGTGATTCCAATAAGCGGGACCCCTCTCTTGATCTCAGAAACACGTCTTATAATTGCATTTTATTGCAAATAGTAAAACAAGTAAGTATTAGGCAAAATATGCAACAAGCAACTAATTACAAACGTCACAAGTCAGCCTCAAATGAACAGAGTCAATGCTTAAGGAGTTCTTTGATCGTGGCTTGGCGCATCGAATTGCTAGCAACTTTGTAAGCCTCTGACTCAAGTTTTTGCGGAAACCTGATGTCCTCGTACCCACAAAACATCATTGCATTTCGTAGAGTACACGCCGCAGCTATCATCTCCTTGCAGGACGGTATGACGACCTCTTCTTCCTGCGTTTCTCTTTTCTCCTCCACTTCTACTGGCGCGAATTCTGTTGTCTTCCGCGAAAATGTCGTTATCCGTAACCAGTTTCCCTGTAGGAACCACGACGTCCATTTCGAGCCAGGCTTCCCAGTCGTCTCCACTAGGCGAAGACGAAAATGCAATGGCAAAACCTCGGCTGTAGTACCCTTATACAGTAGGGTACCACTCGCAGACAGGCTAGGACCTGTCATGTCACGAAATTTCACCTTCAGTTATCCTGACTGTGATTCTAATAAGCGGGTAATTTTGTACAGGTTTAGATAGGAATGAATCGGTCCCAGCCAATATGATCCCATAATGCGGGCGATTCTATTATCACTGATTCTATTAAGCGGGGTCCGCTGTATATATATATAATTTGAAGCTATTAAAAACAAAAAGAAAACAAATGACAAACATTGTCCGTTTTTTCCTTATTTTGAGTCATCATAATTCCAATCTGTGCCACACATAAAAATCGGCTTATCGGAAATTTTGCCTAACTTGAGTGCAATACCAACAATGAATTTAATACAGACATATATAGCAAATGTATCGCTCAAAATTTGCTTGTAACTGCAATCCCCATGTTGTCATGACAACATATTGCAACCATGCACATGAATGTGCCATGTCATTCATGCCCCAAAATTTTCGACCATGTATGACCAGAAATTTCGACCATACTTTCTCTCAACACCAAAATGAGTCTCTGGTCCTCATCGAAGAGATTTTGAAACGCGTTTTATGTGATATCTTTTTGCCCATAAATCGCATGGAAAAGGCTCGATTCTCGATTTTATTTGACGCGTTCGAGGCCACCATAAACTTATCGTGCAACAGATGTTTCCGTCATTTATATCTTATTGAATATAATAACGTTTCGTCATAACGTTTCACTTTTTTCAAGTTTTTAACGCGGTATTTTTTTTTTATAATAATAATAATAATAATAATAATAATAATATTAATAATAATATACTTTGCGTTGAAATATATTTAAAGTTTTTACTTTCAACCGTTTTTTTTTTTACATTACGAGAAAATTATGCAGGAAAAAAAATATACTCGAATTTGCGTTTCACCAATAACTTTGTTTCATCAATTCATTATTAAGCATAAAAGTTATATATTGATGAGGAGAAACAAAAATTGCATATTTGAAAGTTTACATCTCTCTCTCGCTCTCTTTTCATGTATATATATATATATATATATATATATATATACACAGGGTGTAACAAAAGTCTGTGCAACACGTAATACATACATAAAATACGATTTGAGCATGTTCTGCATTAATTGGTAAGTTGATTGTATTGTTTGTAATGAATAGTTAAAGCTATTTTCTCGTTCAATTCTGGTATATCTTATTTCTCTGTGAGAACGGACTTTTGTACTATATATATATATATATATATATATATATATATATATAATTGTTTGTAGACCTAGTTTTAGATAGGAAGCGAAGGTTTTATCGTTTCACAGCAGAGCGGTGTCCCAGCTACACATCCAAAGAGTGTATACCAACAGCTCGAAGCATCATCGCCAAATAGATAGATAAGCAACGTATCACAACGAAACTTCCGTACGTGGTTCACCAGAAGTATAAGAAACGATATGTCTGTTTTATCTCATTTATAACAATATTTCGATTCATTATTATATATACACCAGGGTGATATAGTGGTTAGCATCGCTGACTACGAACCCACCGGTCCCGGGTTCGATACCCGGATGAGACCGTGTCCGGGCGAGGAGTTTGTAATTTCTGACCACCCGTGATGGGTCGTATTTCAGAATACACGTTAAGCCAGTGATGGGAAACCTAAGCTAGTGAGTGGGCCGCATGAGTGGCTTTCCTTCATCTCAGTGGATCGCAAGATTAAAAATGTGCATGTGCTCTAAACATGACCACACAAATACGCTTAAATACATTCGATACAACCTGAAAATTTGATAAAGAGTTAGAGGAAATTATTATTACTTATATATTAATTGAATTGTGATTAATTTCAAATAGTAAAGCAAAAAAACATTTTTTTTTATATTTATCTTACAGTGCATCATAATCAATGCGTCGTCTGGTTGGATCTTTCCTCCATAAGCCTTCCTTTGTATTAAATTAAGAAATGTAGTTAAATTAATCGAAGTTTTTGGTAGATTAGGGAAAGATTAATATAAATAAATTTTGTTAAATCAAACAAAATTATCAGTAGATTATGGAAATATTTAATATAAATTCCAAAATTTTCATTCATGTGGACAATGGTTAGTAAAATGTCTCTTGGGCCGCATTCAGAAACCTAATGGGCCGCAGGTTGCCCACCACTGCGTTAAGATGTAGATTAAAGGTGGAGCAACAAGCTTGACCTTCGTCAGAATCAACAATTCGGGCGCAAGCAAAAACCAATATTACCAAAGTTGGTGTAGTAGTTAGCGTCGCTGACCGAATCCATCGAAGCCGGGATCGAGACCCGGTGACGGCAGGCGGCGCGCAGCAAAATCCAACTGTTCATCCTTCCCCACAATAAAAAAAAATTTGGTTGGTAGATAAATGGGTACCCTGGGTAGCCTAGTAGTTAAGACGTTGGGCTGCTGGTGGGGCGTGGTTTGGATTCCACATTAAACTGTAGATCTAAGCAACAAGCTTGACTTTCGTCAGAAAGAACAATTCGAGCGGAAGCAAAAACCAAGGTTACCAAAGGTTATAGGTATATAAATATATCTATTCTCTTCTTACACGTACTAAAAATTCGCTTTAGAGCATGGGTCGGGGAACTTTTTTGGGTATTACCCAAAAATCTATTTGAGTAAAATGAAATTACCCCCAGACTTCAAAGTAAACAAAAAAAAGCCAATTGCTCTTAAAATTGTTGCATATGGTGTCTCTCATACCGCACGCATTACCCCCAAAATCTTTAAATGTACCCCATTTGGGGTAATTTACCCCTGCTCGCCGACCACTGCTTTAGAGTATCCTCTTTTTCCTTCTATTTCCAAAACGTTTCGTTTTATTCTTTCTTTGAAACTTTTTATCCGATTTTCACTACTATTTTACCTTTTTACTTTCTCCGACTTGTCACGGCGCATAATAATTCTTAATTTCGGGGGCTTTTCCCTTTTCATTGAAATTTAAATTTTATTATTCAATTTTTAACCTTTCAAAAATATATTATAAAAAGAGGTTGAAGGTTTCCGCTCGGTTTTACCAAGTCGCTCCGGCATCCATAAGAAGGAGAGAGTCTTCTTTTTTCTTCCTCTCGTATTTTTTACAATTTAGATCAATAGATTTATTTAACTTTAGCGTATTAGAGTAAAAAAGATTTAGAGCAAAGTGAGTAGAGGATTTTGGGGTGGGGGGGCGTATTCAGTAATAATCTATACTACCGTGTGACCACAAAAATTGTCCCTGTTTTTAATCGCTTATTACTCAGTCATTATTGCAGCTTCACAAATGAAATAAAAAGCTTTCGAAAATGAATATTTAAAAGTTTTATTTAATTTTTTCGATATCCTGGATACGAAATCAGTACTTATAAAAAATGACAGTTTTATCCACCACAATCATGGGTTATTTGTCGGACATGCAACGTGTTTTCATCGCAGAAGAGATGATCAAACATGGCTCGGTAGTTGCCACCCAACGGTCTTTCAGACAACAATACGGTCAGCAAAGGACCATAGATCCTAAAACGATCGCAGGATTTTCGCAAAATGGAAACATCACGGCTCAATCAAGAACATGCATAAAGGCAACTCTGGGCGCAGCAAAGGTGTGCGAACCGCTGAAAACATTGATTCAGTCGCAAATCAGCTTGAAACGGACAACAAGAAATCTGTGAGACGACTATCAGCTGTGACAGGAATCAAACGGGAGAGCATTCGGAAAATAATCACGTTGGATTTGAGAATGAAGTCATTCAAAATTATGTGTTTGCAACAGCTTAGCGAACAAGACTACCAGCGTCGTTTGATGTTTTGTGAACGCATTGAAACAATAATTGAACAAAACCAGATAAGATTAAGTGACATAATATTCAGTGATGAATGCCACATCTATCTCAATGGGTTCATCAACAGACAGAATTACCGGTGTTGGTCACAAAACAAGCCAAATATACACTTGGAGAAACCTCTGCATTCACCAAAAGTTACTGTCTGGTGTGGTTGAGTAGCAGCAAGGTTTATGGTCCTTACTTTTTTGAGGACCCAGAGACAAGGAGACCGCTTTCAGTAACTTCAGAAAGATATGTAGAAATGCTGAACACTGTTTTTGAAAAGAAAACTGCAGTAACAAGTGGTTTCAGCAAGACGGAGCAACAGCCCACAAAACTAGGCAATCACTGGAATGTTTAACAAGATTTTTTGAACAAAGATTCATTTCTCATCGCTCGCAGTTTCCCTGGCCCGCAAGATCTCCCGATCTATCACCTATGGACTTTTTTCTCTGGGGATTTGTCAAGGACAAAGTATTCAGGCAAGAGCCATCCTCTATCGAAGAATTAAAGCAAGCGGTGGTAGAGAGTGTACACTGTACAGTCCATTGAATGCAGCGTTTTGGAAAATGTAATAAATAACTTCCTTTCCCGTTGTGTGAAATGTAAGAATGTCCAGGGACGTCACTTTGAACACATGTAGAATAAATTAAAACTTTAAAATGTTCTCTTTCGAATGCTTTTTATTTCATTTGTGAAGCTGCAATAATGACTGACCGACGTTGGATTGGTGTTCAGTATGTAGTAGGGATAGTGTAATATGGGATAGGATTACATCGTATAGCTATATGCCAGCAAACGCAGCTCAGTAGATAACACCATTTCCCTATAACCAAAATGAAGATACTGAGGTCAGGGGTTCGATAATGGGTCGCATTTGCCTGACCTGAGCGATGTGACAGTTTCTGGCTCTCCTGACTGATTAATTATTATTGTATAACCAAGTTTGCAATACAGCTTCCCGTAGGTTCAGCAAGTTAAGTGATGTTGGAGCTGGTTGAATGGGTAACTGTTCTCTGCATTCAGATGATGTAGTGACTCGTGGTTAGGATTACACAGCAAGCTGTATGTCATTTCTGTCATATGACCCTCCCCCCCTCCCTACCAGAGACTGTTAGTGGAGAGTTTAAACCATGCAATTGATAACATGTGTCTTAATAAATATAATCATTAAAGAAGAGAGAGAGAATATCTCTCTCTCTCTCTCTCTCTCTCCTCTCTCTTCTCTTCTCTCTCTCTCTCTCTCTCTCTCTCTTACTAATATGTAAATATTCAACAATTATACGGTCAGTGTATAAGAGTCGGATTACAAAGTTCATCGTCCACTATAACTAGATTGTACTCAGTAACACAGCAGTACCCCCCAGCTGGAGGGGGGGGAGGCAGAGGGGGGAAGACCATTTCCGTTTTACGATGAAACTTTGCATATATGTCTCACGAGACATATTAGCAATAAGAAACTCATATATTCTTACGACCAATCTTAAAACAGTGGAAACAAGGAGATTCTTAAGCCATTTTCATTATCCCAAAACTACAACGTTTCTTTTGTGACTCCACGAAAAAATCATAATGGGAGTATAAAAGTTTCTACAGGGTGTTCGAAAAACTCGTCACCCGAAAGTAAATACTCCCTTTTATTTATGGAATCGTATCATAAATGTTCAAAGTGATTCCCATTCAGTTCAAAGCACGTTACTGTAATGTAATTAATGTGATTCCCATCAGGTAGAGACTTTTCGGGCACACTCTGTAATAAATTCTTTGCTCTGAGCAGAGCTCGTCTGCTATAATAAGTGAGAATTTTAAATAAAACCACCGTTTCTAGTTCAAGAAAGAACCCAACCATTTAGACTTATACACATTCCATCAGCTGTCCATTTTGTCGACACTTTCATTATCCTAACTTAACCTAACCTAACCTTACGTTACGTAACCCAATTGAACCTAACTTAACCTAACCTAACCTTACGTAACCCAATTGTACCTAACTTAACCTAACCTTACGTAACAAACTGAACCTAACTTAACCTAACCTTACGTAACAAACTGAACCTAACTTAACCTAACCTAACCTTACGTAACCCAATTGAACCTAACTTAACCTAACCTAACCTTACGTAACCCAATTGTACCTAACTTAACCTAACCTTACGTAACAAACTGAACCTAACTTAACCTAACCTTACGTAACAAACTGAACCTAACTTAACCTAACCTAACCTTACGTAACCCAATTGAACCTAACTTAACCTAACTTGTGCTAACCCAAATTAACTTAACCCACAGGATATTTGTCCATAGAATTTCTTGTCAACGAATCAGAGTCGAAATAATGGAATCATTACTTGAAAATATAAAAAAAAATTAAAACCTATCAACAGAAAACCTCTGAAAACCTATAAAAACACGCACGTTTCCTTTCAAAAATAAAAATTAAGTTTAGTACGACGATGATAAGCCACACCACTAATTTCTTAAACCTATAATAGGACGTCTTGTCTTTGATTTCTACTAATTTAAGCGTTTATAATACGACTATAGTATTAAATGTGGTAAGTTCATTTACGGAAGAATGCAACCCAACACTTATTCTTGCTTGCTAACTACTCATAAAGTACCATTAATTCAACCCCAATAAACCTCGAATAATAATAGACCTTCCGAAACGCAAACTGTTCGATCATGCATGCTCCATTTACAAGGACACGCGAAACGTTTCTACTCCAGACGAAACACCCTGTTGTATTTTGTTTAAAGTTATACTTTACCTGGCAAAGAGTAATTTATAAAGTTTAAAGTTAACATGACATATTAAGAGAGAGTGAGGAGGGTCAGAAAATGACACAAGGGTTCGGGCTAACTAATGTGCCCCGTTGTTTTAATCCCTATATTATTATTATTATTATTATTATTATTACGAGCAGTATCGGGATTCGAACTCCCGACCTCATTGTCTTCACTTCGTAAAAGGAAAACGGTGTTATACCCACGTAACTATGGGCACTAATAGCATGGCCATATTACCACACGTTCTACCGAAGGCTCGTATGATAAGCTAAATATCTCTACTCCGATTTAATGTGCTTAAAATTCATCTTATTTATAAATAGGTACGGCTACGTCGTGGCTACGTCGCAACATCGCTTCCAGTTAGATGAGCGAAGTTAAGCCACGTTGGGTCTAGGTTATAGTTGGATTCAGATGATGTCGTAACTCATATATGTTTTAGATCCCATGTACGTAGAGGAGTTTTAGGTCCATTTTCTTCACGTGACCTTCGCCATTACAATAGACATTAAACAAACCTAAACATTATGAATATAAATAGCATAAAATGGCAATTTTAATAGAGTCCTTTTCGTTCTAAAGACTGTTTAATGAAATATGCTTTCATGAAACAGAAACTAATATAACGTAGATACCTTTAAAAGGAATTATTTATATGTATAAAGTATATATATATATATATACGTTAAACACAGACCGTGCATGGAACAAGGAACTCTTCTGGGAAAATTAAATCCACTATAGTCCGGATAAGTAATGGTAAATGACAAATACCATAGTTTTTTCTTTTTCATGATTTTAGCCCGACGTGGGCAACGGGTCTCTCGCAAAGAGATCCCATAAATATAGCTTCCCTCACCAGCTATCTGCAAAGCAGACAGGATCCAGCTTTGGGACATGGATCTAGGGTTTAAAGCAAGCCTAGATCCCTACATTCAGAACCCTATATAAGTAAAAGACTCGTTGCATTCACGTCGTGTTGAATAAATCAAAGAAAAAGGGGGTAACTATTGTATTTTTAGCCAAAAAAAACAAAACTTAAACCTCAACCGGGACATTGAGCGTCCACTTTTCAAGGCACGAAACACGTCCGTTTAGTATACACAACTCAGAATGGTTCCCTGAGAACATTATATGTTAAACACAGACCGTGCATGGAACAAGGAACTCTTCTGGGAAAATTAAATCCACTATAGTCCGGATAAGTAATGGTAAATGACAAATACCATAGTTTTTTCTTTTTCATGATTTTAGCCCGACGTGGGCAACGGGTCTCTCGCAAAGAGATCCCATAAATATAGCTTCCCTCACCAGCTATCTGCAAAGCAGGATCCAAAGCTGGATCCTGTCTGCTTTGCAGATAGCTGGTGAGGGAAGCTATATTTATGGGATCTCTTTGCGAGAGACCCGTTGCCCACGTCGGGCTAAAATCATGAAAAAGAAAAAACTATGGTATTTGTCATTTACCATTACTTATCCGGACTATAGTGGATTTAATTTTCCCAGAAGAGTTCCTTGTTCCATGCACGGTCTGTGTTTAACATATAATGTTCTCAGGGAACCATTCTGAGTTTGTGTATACTAAACGGACGTGTTTCGTGCCTTGAAAAGTGGACGCTCAATGTCCCGGTTGAGGTTTAAGTTTTGGTTTTTTTGGCTAAAAATACAATAGTTACCCCTTTTTTCTTTGATTTATTCAATACGACGTGAATGCAACGAGTCTTTTACTTATATAGGGGTTCTGAATGTAGGGATCTAGGCTTGCTTTAAACCCTAGATCCATGTCCCAAAGCTGGATCCTGTCTGCTTTGCAGATAGCTGGTGAGGGAAGCTATATTTATGGGATCTCTTTGCGAGAGACCCGTTGCCCACGTCGGGCTAAAATCATGAAAAAGAAAAAACTATGGTATTTGTCATTTACCATTACTTATCCGGACTATAGTGGATTTAATTTTCCCAGAAGAGTTCCTTGTTCCATGCACGGTCTGTGTTTAACATATAATGTTCTCAGGGAACCATTCTGAGTTTGTGTATATATATATATACATATATATATAGGATGATTCAAAAGGCCTGAACCAAAAATACCTTTGAGGCAGAATTTATATATATATGCTCAAATTATGGAAGAGTCTAGTCCTACCAATAATTGAGTATTGCTCAGTACTCACAAGTCCATACAGAAAACGAGACATTGCAAACATTGAAGCTATACAAAGGACTTTTACGTCTAAGATAGAGGAAACGGAGGGTGAAGACAACTGGTCTCGACTACAATCCCTGGAACTCTACTCTCTCGAAAGAAGGCGCGAGCGGTACACAATAATATACATATGGAAAATACTTGAGGGCGTTGTCCCTAACCTTAGAAATAAACTAGAAACAAACTGAAATGAGAGAAGAGGCAGATTTTGTACGGTCCCAGCTGCAGTGGGACAAGGGGCCATGAAAACGAGGATGGAAAATACCCTCAGAATACGAGGCCCAAAGCTTTTCAATGTCCTACCAAAAGAAGTGAGGAATCTCCAGCACATCGACCTGAATAACTTCAAGAACCAGCTGGACAAATTCCTGTGCAAAGTCCCTGACCAGCTATGCGTGGCTGGCTACGAGGGCAGGAGGAGATCAGACAGCAATTCCCTCCTTCACCAAATCCCGCAAATGAAGCGGGATGCTGCAGAGGGGTCGACCGCAGGTCGATACTGAACCGTCGTTCAAACTC
>JAJOZX010000585.1:1182500-1250000 GCA_023014485.1 Bathynomus jamesi | reverse complement strand
GGTTTATGGAAAAACAGTTCGAGACGATATTTTATTTATTGATAATGAACATAATAAAAATTTTTGTTACGAGGTTCTCCCTCTGTATGTAAAGGGCAGATAAACGGATCAATTTTCTCCATTTCTTTTCGTGGCATACGCTGTACATATATATGTATACTGAGAGAAACTACATAAAATGTTCAGTTATTACGTGGTTTTTGTGAAACAATGCATTATAGTCTATTACAGGTTCCTATAAACGCATAATTTATACAGTAAATTGCAAAAAACGTTTGGTGTTTGAAGGGATACGAAGCCATAAAATTTTATATTTGTACGGTCATAAATATACTGTTATTACCTTGATGGCAAAGCTATGGGAAATTATTTTTATTTTAATTTGTGTAAGTTTATACTAATGACATGGTATTATTATTTATAGCCGTTTATTATAACAACAGTGAAGTTCTAATATATATATATATATATATATATATATATATATATATACTATATAAAGAGAAAACCGCAATAGGCGCTCGGACTTAGACAGTGTTTTGAAGCTGCAAGTAAATATCGTCCGATAATGTACTTACCTGGCAAAAGCAAGCACTTCTCTTATAGAGAAGTAAGGACAAAGGTAATTTTATTTTCTCATGTACCAGGTAGGAAGACTGTTGGAATTGTGGTTACCTGCAGTTTCAGAGCATATATATATATATATATATCTATATATATATATATATATATATATATATATATATATAATCAGTGGCGACTCGTGACATTTTTGTTCAGGCATGCAATGTTATGGAATGGAAGAAAAACATCCGCCTAACCCTCTTGCCCAAACTTTGCATATTGTTTACATAGAACTTAGCAAGTTAAAGGTGTTTTACAAACTTTTGGGGACCTCTTTGAAGGAAAGTTCATTTAATGTTAGGCTTAAATATGCGAACAAAAAATTAGACATATTTATATATAGTAGTTACCGAATTGATCTAAAGAAAAAGATACAAATTTAAAATTTACCTTAAATAATTGTGAAGCATTATTTGAATTGAAATTCTGCTCTCCTAGTTTTCCTGCAAAATTCTTCGATGACCAAATTGTAAAAGTACTCTCGATTCTCCATAAGCTTCTTGAGGAAATTTTTTTCAATTGAAATTAAGGCAAGATTAGATAGCCTTTCTTCACTTTGGGAACTCCGTAAGTAACTTTTAATTCTTTTAAGCGCAGAAAATGATCGCTCAACACTTGCTGTCGATATTGGTATAGTTAGAATCAAATTCGTCAATTTATATATTTCCTTAAGACCTTTGTGCATTTCGTTTTCCAGTAGATATTTTAGGAGCTCAGCAACATTCTTTTTGGCAAAAGATTTGTGCGAATATAAAACACACAATTCAGAACGGAGACGAGGAAACTCAAAAAATGAATTGTAGCTTCTTTTCAAATATTCAAAAGCTCTCTCTGGGAAAGTAACATCATAGAACTCAAATTTTTTGCAATCTAAAAGCTCAATGAATTCCAATTTTTCCATTGAACTGAAACGCTCTTTCATTTGAAGAAGTATATTATCGAATATTTCATGAAATAGTTGACTATACTTCTCTTGTGGAGAAAGACTCTGTTTCCTTTTACATACAGGTTCACCACATCTTTCTGTTATCAAGTCCCACATATCTGCAAATTTTGTATCCCTTATTTGTTTGATTTTTTTCATAGTGCTTTCAACGGTGATTGGCTATACACAATATCCATAGATTTTGTTTGCAGCACATTAAATAGATATTCAGTAAAAGGAAAAATTGAAGAAAATACTTCTAATAAAAAATTAAAATCGAAAGTATCGATACCAGCAAGCAATCCGCGTGCACTATTTTTTGTTTTTTCATCAAATTTCTTTGGGTTTTCAAGAATGCTTTTTAAAAGATCTATTATATCTTCTTTATTTTCCTTAACTCTTTCAACTAGACGAGATGACTAGTTCCACCGCGTTGGAGCCAGTTTAGGGAAACGCTTTCCAACAACTTTGTTAAGCATTGAAGTTCGCTTAGTTGAACTGCTGAAAAATGATGACAAACTTCCTAATACTGAAAAAAAATTATTACATTCCGAAATTTCAGCGACAGCTTGGGATAAAACAAGGTTAAGTTTATGGGCGTAGCAGTGAAGAAAAATAGCCTCTGGTACAGTTTCTCTAATCTTTGTTTGTACTCCATTAAGATCGCTCCCCATAACAGCAGCACCGTCGTAGGTTTGAGCAACTAATTTTTTTCAAACAGCCCAGTTCACCTAGTTGCCTTATAGATAAATTAGAAATCGCTCCTGCACTTCTATCATTGCTGACGTCATTGAATTTTATAAATCGTTCACAAATCTCTCCATGTTTATTAACATAACGAACAACAGTAGAGAGTTGAGAAAAACAGCTGACATCAGATGTTTCATCCAATAAAATCGCCACATACATGCAGTCGATAAGCTCACGTTTTATTTGTTCTAACATAACTGCACTAATAGATTGAATTATGTCATTCTGAATAGCAGATGATGTTCCCTTAAAAACAGTCACAGTTTTTAAATGGTTTTGAAGCTTTTCATCGAATTCTCCCATACAAAATACCAATTCAATATAGTTACCCCTATTGTCAGCGTTTTCTTCTTCATTGTGACCGCGAAATGCTAATTCTTGCATACCTAAAAAACATGTTATCCTAATCAAACGTTTCAAAATTTCTCGATTCTTATTAACTTCTTCGTTATGTCTGGAAATGGCAACTGATTTCTGCTTGTCGAGTATTAAATCAATTCTTTCTGACTTTCCAAATGTTTTAAGATCAACAAATGCATTTATGTGAGCAAGAGATTTTTCATGGCGAGAAATTGCAGTATGTAATTGTTTAAATCGTCGTATCCACGACTAACAGAATTCCACACAGAGTTATCTCTTGAAAATAGGAAACACGACCAACAGTACAATTTGTTATTTGAAATATTTCCACATAACCAGGGAACATCATCATACAGCTTAGGATTAAATTTCCTAGTGAAGCCTTTATTTTCTTTGCTTAAATTCAAATGTGGAATCGGTCTGCCATTATTCAATATGCGCTTTTTCTCATCAAAAGAGAGTGAGTAAAATCTTCTAGTCTTCAATTGATTAAACACATCGTCAGTCATTATGGGCACTACAATGCTATAATTTATTTAAGGGAACACCGAACACAAGTGAAGCTTGCGGCTGTGGTACTGGAAAGAAGCCTTGTCAGAATTGCCAGATGTTACTTTTTGGTGAATGCACCTATAAAACTGAATGCATGCCGTATTATTTTCATTAATTAAAAAAAATCAGAACAAAGCTTTTTAATTATTTTTAGTAAAAATATTAAGTAAATTTTCTAAGCATATTTTAAAACATATTGCCTTTTGAATTTAGCTATGAGGCTCAAAAAAAAAATCTTATGGATAGTGAGAAGTCTCCTTAAAAAATTGCCCAAGGCAAGGCGGTGTAAACAAAATCATGTCTTATTTCACTAGACAATTAAGAACATTTTTCTGTACCCAGACTGAATTAGAGAATGCTTTAGCTACAAGTATTTCGATCTGTGTACAGAAAAATGTTCTTAATTGTCTAATGAAATAAGACATAATTTTGTTTACACCGCCCAATAGCCAGTACATGCGTGATTGAAGCCTTAGCCTATTTTTAGTTTCTGAAAATTATTTTTGTCAATTATAATCCTTACTTAGATCTGAAAAGAGAACATATTTAACGCATGCATTCATTGCATGCGTTGCATTCATTAAGAAATCGCCACTGATATATATATATATATATATATATATATATATATATATATATATATATTATATAAACCTTGTAAACCTGGTAAAAGTTCAATGCGTCAGTTTCGCTTCACACGAAGAGTTGCCATAACTTGTAATGTACATATTTATTGTTTGCTACGAAAATAATGTGGGATATTATTATCATTCATTTTACTAAATTTATTCAGCACAGATTATAACAATCCTTACAATAACCGTTAATGATATAAATTAACGTTAATAATGATAAAAAAAAACAAGATAAAAATTACAGAGAATTTGGTTTGGTGAAATATGCGAAATATAATAATTCATTATACGATATATGCGACACGAAATTATTGTAAGCGAAATAAGTGAAAAGGTTCCCGAAGAAGATGAAACAGGGAGAGAGTATTTTGAGGTGTTCTCGATGCCGAAGCTCTGCAAAAGGCTAACGAAGAAAGATGTTAATTTTTTTTTTCCGCTGTTTGTTGTTCTTCCGAACTTTTTTGAGAGAAACCTTTGATAGTTTTACCAAAGAAGTGGTTAATGACTCCAGTGAGTAATTCTCAAATCCGAAACTTCCATTTTTGGTTTCTTTTCCTATAAATGGTCAACGCTACCAATTCGCGATGACGTGCAAAACTCTTCCGATTTTTTTTTTTTTTTGTCAACGTCAGTTTTTTTTGCTTAAGCTATTGAACTCCAGTGACCATACTTGAACCTTTGGAAGGCCTTTTTTAATTATCGTTGGTACGGCCGATATATATATATATATATATATATATATATATATATGTGTGTGTTAACCCCTCCGTCTATGACCTTGGGCGGTTCGAAGTTGATGGGGGTTCTGATTAGGTGGCAGCAACGGATTTGTTACTCTGGAGTAGCTGGTACCGTATAGGGAATCGCAGTAGTTTCTCTTATACTACTCTCTGATTTCTTCTTGTAGTGGATCGGAGGATTCTGTGAGGCTTACTAAATTCTCTGAAGGTTCCCCCGATTCTTCTTGTAGCGTATCGGGAAGTTATTTTCCTCTATTTTAAGACTAAGTTCTCTGAACAAAACAAGGCTGAAGGAGAAGACAAAGATATTCTCTTACTGTAGTTTACTGCTAAAATGTTACAGGTAATGCTCAACCTCTAAGTCAAATCAGACAATCAGAATAAACATTGAAGAAATTTTACGAGTTTATATATTAAAATTTTTAATAACATCATTATTATTTAATGCTGATCCGTTTTTTTTTATTCTCAATAGGCTGATTTATTTTGCAAAATATTTAAAGATAAGGTAAATATTTTAGTTGTAGCGATGTCTAGACTGATAAGCAAGATATTTGAAGATGAAGCCATATTTTTGTTTTAAACTGCATATTGACAGATATGATATTATCATGACCTGCCGAGTTAACTAAAAATGGAAATTGAAATATGCATTTTATTATGAATTACAATTAAACATGCATATGAGCAAAAAATAAATGCTTAAGATTTAAAATTAAACGTTAAGCAAGATATGACTTCATCTTTTACAACGAAGAGAGAATGTATACAGAAAATGAATATTGCAGAATTTAACAAGATTACATTATTAAGCTAAATCTAAAAAAAATATTAAGTAATTTAAAAAGAAATAATTCACCAATTATTCAGCAGAAATAAAATAGAAAGCGAATCAAAAATTTTATCCGAACTTCGTCAGCGTTATGCGAATATGGACTCTATATGTAAAAATTAATATAAGAACGTACATACATATGAATATAAGTATTATATGAATATAAAAATTACATGAATATAAAAATATAGGAATATAGGAATTATTCATTGTTTATTTTTACATATATTATATTTTCTTATTAATAAGATTAATAATATTAATAATATTAATATTAATATTTTAATAATATTAATGTTAATATTAATAATATTAATAAATTTGCTTATTAATAAGATCACGTGTTTCGTTCTGTATTAGTATATATATATATATATTATATAATATTAATATATTATATATATATATATATATATATATTATATTATATTAATTTTTCCAAACTTTCATTTTTCCTCTTAAATTCTCAGATACATATTTCTGTACACACACACACACACACTACCTCAGTAATTCACTACACACTATACACACCAATAAAATATAGTCCATGAGCCAACTACCGGAACACTTGCCCCATTTCCTGTGGGGATTGGTACTAAATGTTGTCTCTGGTTATTATATAGATGTAATGTAGGTCGTTTGCTTGTTTATTTAGGGTGGGTAAGTCAAATAGGGGAAGAAGACATGATCCGATTGAAATTAAGGGTGTTGGACAAGTGTGTGTGCGTGTGTGTGTGTGCGTGTGTGTGTGTGGTGTGTGTGTGTGTGTGTGTGTGTGTGAAAAATGAGTTTTAGTACATGAAAATGAAAATGAAATATTTTTTTGGTAACAATAACTTCGATACTACAAATAATAATAATAATAATATAATAATAATAATAATAATAATAATAGACTAAAAATAAAAATACAAGTAATGAAAATCCCTTTATGCAGATACTGACTGAGTGCTGTGTTAGAGTTGGAGGGTCATCAACCGACTGGTTTAAGGTAACAACTGGAGTGAGGCAAGATGTTTTATCCCCTGTACTATTTATATTAGCACTTGACTGGGTAATAAGGAAATTGGAAATAGGACTGAGACAACAAGAAGGTATTGAATGAGTGGAAAATAGAAGAGTGATGGGCCTGGATTATGCGGATGACTTTTGTCTTGTAAGCAACACCGCAGAAGGCATAAAAATTGCAACCGAAAACATAGCACAAGAATCTGAGAAGATAGGTTTGAGAATAAATAACAGCAAAACAAAGGTAATGAAGGTGCAAGTAAATGACCAAAGGCAGATGGAGCTTAATGGTGTAGCCTTGCAAGAAACTGACCATTTTGAATACCTAGGCAGTATTTTATGCAATAATGGAGATGTAGAAAGGGAATAGGTAAGGCTGCAGCAGTTTTTAGGAGCATGAATAAGGTATGGAAGGAAGACTCTCTCCTTAAACATCAAAATTAAACTGTCCAGTAGTATAATCATTTCCATTCTTCTTTATGGATGTGAGACATGGAAGAGATTAAAGGAAATTGAGAATAAATTTCGGAGGTTCGAAAGCAAGTGCTTGAGAAAAATTATGAAAATAAGGTGGTATGAACATGTCAGTGAGGAGCAAGTGAGAAGACGAAGTAGACGAAGATCGATAATAGAAATTATAAGGATAAGAAGATGAAGGTACTATGGGCATGTATTAAGGATGGAAGATGCAAGAATACCAAAGCAAAGTTTAATGTGGCAACCAGATGGGAGGAGGAGATTGGGAAGATCCAAGGATACATGGAGAAGAACCATGAAAAGAGACATGGAAAGTAAAGACCTGAGCCAGGAAGATATCCAAGAGCATGACAGAAATGAATGTAGACATTTCACTGCTGCCCTATGGACAACTTGATGTCCGGGAAGGATAAATAAGTAATGAAAATATCACTAGCGATGTTGAATAGAGCTGCAGACAAACATTTTCCTATCATGAATCCTATAGTTTAGAAGACATCTATGGCAGGACTCATGAATAACATAACCATTAAATGTCTTTCTAGTTTCTAATGTTTTTATTTTATCAAAAATATCAAAAGAAAAAAAGAGACAGATTTTCAAAAGTACAAAATTTGTTATATTTGGATCTGGAATAAGATCTTAAATCCTTTCAGAATCTCTTCTTTCTAGCTTAAAATCTAGATCTTTTAGTTGAAAATCTGTATCTTCATATATCTATATCTAGTCTAAAATCTAGATTTAGGAAGATTTATATCTAGTTCAAAATCTATTTCTAGATAAATCTGTATCTAGTTTAAGGTCTATTTCAAGATATTGTAAATTTGTATCTAGTTTAAAATCTATTTATAGATAAATCTGTATCTACAGTAGTTTAAGGTCTATTTCAAGATAAATTTGTGTCTAATTTAAAATCTATTTCTAGATAAATTTGTATCTAGTTTAAAGTCTATTTCTAGATAAATTTGTATCTAGTTTAAAATCTATTTCTAGATCAATTTTTATCTAGTTTAAAATCTCTATCTAGGTGGATATGCATCTAACTTTAAATTTATCCTGAATAGGTGTATGTGCGGAATAATGTTTTCTTAAATAATAAAACGTCTTGTTTAAGTAACTGCTGAAGTTAGGTCAAATATATACAGTATATATATGGACTACGTCGTGGTTGTGTATTAACACCATTTCCCGTCGATCAGCGAAATTAAGGGATCACCTGAAGATCAGGGCCCCCAGCCTCAATTACCAAATGATATCTTCGTTAAAAACTAACGAAAATATCACAACTTAACCTAACCAATCGTCAAGGGCGTACAGTTGACCTAACCGGGCATTCAATTTAATTTATTATTATATTTGGTACTGTAAAGCAACAAACAAGAATCAAATTAGGCAACAGTGGGTACGGGTAGTGGCTGGATTCGTGACCGTCTAGATGATGTAGTGACCCGTGGTTCGGATCCCATGTAAAACTGTAGATCCACTCTGTCATATGACCTTTGCTGTTACAAAGGAGGTTAAACATAAAAAAAAGGCACACACACACACACACACACACACACACACACGTACGCATCCCCGCAAAAGCAAGGTACCGGCTTTTTTAAAGCCATATACTCGATCTAATATGCAAATTAACCATATTTAATTTAACTTAACTTCAATGCCAGCGAACTGAGAAGAGCACGATAAGTACTTTAAATGCACTTGAGGGCTCGAAGGGCGTTTTGTGTTAAGTTATTAAATACTGAGGTACTCGCTAATCTAACCTAACCTAACCTTAACTAACCAAATCTAGTGTAAGTTAACCTAATCAGGGCCAATATATTTTTTTTTCTGACAATAAAATTGTTTCTAGATTTTTTATACAAATTTTTTAATGTTGTGAGGTACCAGACGTGTTACCTCACAAAGAATATTTACTACTACTACATCTGTGAATTATTACACACTCGACCTCATTTATGTCCACTTGTCCACGCACCCTCCCCCCCATAATATATATATATGAGAGAGAGAGAGAGAGAGAGAGAGAAAGGTCAATACGAGTTAATTTATCGCAACATTTTTTTTCAATCAAATTTACTACAAAAAAAAAAAAAAAAAAATTGTATAAAATTTTTAGACAAAAATTTTTAATTTTTAAATTGATGGAAAACATTTCCAATTTAATCTTTAACATTTTCTTTTATTGGTTAAGAGCTTTTGGGTTTTTCTAAACAATTTTTTTTAAGACATTTCCCAAGGTTTTGAAGTCATTTGCGAGAACATAAAATAATTCCTGAAGATTCTCTCTCTCTCTCTCTCTCTCTCTCTCTCTCTCTCTCTCTCTCTCTTCTCTCTCTGACTCAATTTTACTTCTTTTTCGAAAAAATATTCTTTCTAAAAATAAAATCTGTTAGAAGGCATTTGGTTTTTATGGGGTCTAAAGCCTTCGATTTTAGATTCGTCAGTGAGATTTCTATTCGGGGTTAAGTTTCAGAGGGAAGAGAGGAAATAGTAGGCCTATAAAATGTGTGCAAAGAGATGTTTCAAATGTAAAACTTTTCTCTTCGGGAAGAAAGTGTTCTTACAGTAAAGATTTGTGTAATCCAAACTCAAGAAGTTGATGGTTGGTCATATAATAAATAGCCCGTCTTTAAAATGTATTTTACTTTATATGTCGAATTAATGGCATTAATTTGAAAATAAACTTTATATATACAGGGGGGCCGTAAGTTTCCATACATAGGAAAAATAAAAAAAATTTTATGGACAACCATTTTTATTTATATAATATGCTCTACATGGTTGCCATTGTTTTGAAAACACATTTCAATACGTGTTCCCACTGTTGATGAACACGCATTAGCACAGTTGACGTTATGCTTGTAATGGCGTTGGTGATACGTTCCTTTAGATGATTTATGTCTCGTATCTTTTCCTGATACACCATGGCCTTCAAGTGCCCCCAAAGATAGAAATCAAGGGGGGTGAGATCTGGGGATCTGGGAGGCCACTCCACAGGACCACGCCGACCAATCCAAGCATCCGGAAACTGCTGCTGATCCAAATACCGACGCACGTGAAGACCATAATGAGGTGGAGCTCCATCTTGCTGGAAGTAAACTGGGAAGTTACCTTCCTCGTTTAGCAGGGATGGGAAAATCTCTTCTTGCAACATGTTAAGATACCTTTCGGCATTAAGATTTCCACTGACAAAAATTGGTCCAATAATTCTGTCACCCCATATCCCGGCCACACTATCACTTTACCGGCACCTTGCATCTTCGTCGGACTCAGCCAGTTAGGGTTAGCATTACTCCAATAACGTATGTTTTGCCGATTAACCTCTCCATTGACGTAAAAATTTGCTTCATCAGTAAACAAGATCTTACGTCAAACGCATATTCTTAGGGTATCTGAAACATAAAAACAAACGTTTAATTTTTCCTATGTATGGAAACTTACGGCCCACCCTGTATATATATATATATATATAATATATATATATATATATATATATATATATATACAGGGTGTACGACAAGTAGCTCCCTATTTTAAAATTCATACGAGTATAACTTCTCTATTTCTTACTCAATTTTTAATGAAATAAACTGTACATTATTCATTATTTATTGAGGTTTTCATTCACAAATATTCACATACACTTTACACTTCCACATATGCTCCTGCATTGTCACGACATTTCCTTAGACGAACAGGTATGTTGTCCACTGCTGCTCGTAACATGCGTTCAGGAACATTGTTGAGATGGTTTAATTCTTTTCCGCAGTTCATCCAGATCTTTAGGTTTGTGGCGATAAACTTCTGCCTTAGCCCAACCCCACAGAAAGAAGTCACAAGGTGGTAGGTAGGTCTGGGCTGCGAGCAGACTATTCATGCGCACCACGTCTTCCAATTCATCGTCCTGGAAATTTGTCATACAGCCATGCCCGCACATCGTTTAAAAAGTGAGGAGGTCCTCCGTCCTGCATGAAATGAAGATTATCAATGTTATTCCATCGCGAAATCTTTGGTCATACGCGATTTTTCAACATTTGCAGTTATCTTTCAGCATTCATTGTTTCTCGAATGCTAGAAGGCCCAACAATGGTTGTGGATGTCATACCACACCAAACCGTCAGCTTTGCCCGACAGAAAGCTCAATACAGAAAACTTCAATAAATACTGAATAATTTACAGTGTGTTTCATTAAAATTGAGTAAGAAATAAGTAAGTTATACGAATTTTAAAATAGGGAGTTACTTATCATACACCCTGTATATATGTGATGAAAATAACCACGAAGGTTATTTTCCCTCGTGGTTATTTTCATCATAAACATTATTCACGTGTTACTTTCGTTATCGTTATCTCTCCTCCTCGTGTGCGGAAACGTTCCTTAACACTTATGTCGTTTCTATTCATTTATATACTGCGCGGTCATTGCAGTTATATATGCTGCTACTACATGAGGAAACAATGTACTGTAAATATTAGGTCATTCAGATAATATTTAAGGGTGTCTCAAGTGAGGTAAATAATTCTCCTTATAACACAAATTAATTGTTCATTACCTAGTAAAAATAAATTAATATTTTTTTAATTAATGTAAATAAACATTAGTTTTAGTTCATAAAGTTTAAGTGCAGGAGTACTCCAATCGTAATAGTAATTAAAAAAAATATTAATGAATAAGGAGAATTATTTACCTCACTTGAGACACCCTTAAATATTATCTGAATGACCTAATATTTACAGTACATTGTTTTCTCATGTAGTAGCAGCATTGAACAAATGGCCAATAAAAAACTCCAACTTTCGATTTTTATTGTCACCCTAATATATATATATATTATATATATATATATTAATATATAATCTTGGTTAACCTTAGTTTTGCTTCCTCTCGAATTGTTCATGTTGACGAAGGACAAGCTTGTTGCTCCACCTTAGACCTACAGCTTAAAGTATGTATATATATATATATATATATATATTATATAGTGTGTGTGTGTGTGTGTGTGTGTGTGTTATTGGGGGGGAGATGTTTAACGTCCTTCGTAACAGCAAAAGTCACACGACAGAGTGGACGTACAACTTTACGTGGGATCCGAACCACGGGTCACTACATCACCTGATCGATCACGAATCCAGCCATGCCCATGCCCATTATTGCTTAATTTCGCTGATCGACGGAAGCGGTGCCAAGATATGACCACGACGTAGTCCGTGTGTGTGTGTATATATATATATATATATATATATATATATATATATACACAGACCGTGCATGGAACAAGGAACTCTTCTGGGAAAATTAAATCCACTATAGTCCGAATAAGTAATGGTAAATGACAAACACTATAGTTTCTCCGGAGCAATTGTAGCTTATGTCCCCCTGTGGTGCCTTGTGTAGTTTACGTTCTCCTACATTATCCTAGTGTAGTTTGCGTTCCGCAACTTTGTCCTCGTATACCTAATCAATTAAAACGTTAAAACTAACGAAAATATTACGACTTAACCTAACAATCGTCAATTTATATACAGGGTGTACATAAAGTCAGGATCTATTTTTGTGAAGCACTTGGAAATTATATGGAATTCAATCATAAAATGATAAAGTGGTAACATTTATTAAATAATTAAGCGTAGGATTCGACGTGACGCCCATCAGTATCCCTGCACAGCTCAAATCGTTCCGCAGCATTTCTAAACACATTCTGGAGCATTTGCGGAGTTATGTTATCTGCAGCAGTTCGTATACGTGTACGTAAGTTTTCAAGACTCGTAATCTTCGTCTGATAGACGTGCGACTCGATAAAGCCCCATGCAAAGAAATCTAAAGGGTTAAATCTGGTCATCTCGCTGGCCAAGGTCTGTTGCTTCCGCGTCCGATCCAGCGATTTGGAAAACGTCCATTTAGATAATCCTGAACAATTTTGGCATAGTGACAAGGAGCACCATCATGTTGATAGACGACGGTACTAACAATCCTATCCCCGTCGTCTATCAACATGATGGTGCTCCTTGTCACTATGCCAAAATTGTTCACGATTATCTAAATGGACGTTTTCCAAATCGCTGGATCGGACGCGGAAGCAACAGACCTTGGCCAGCGAGATCACCAGATTTAGCCCCTTTAGATTTCTTTGCATGGGGCTTTATCAAATCGCACGTCTATCAGACGAAGATTACGAGTCTTGAAAACTTACGTACACGTATACGAACTGCTGCAGATAACATAACCCCGCAAATGCTCCAGAATGTGTTTAGAAATGCTACGGAACGATTTGAGCTGTGCAGGGATACTGGTGGGTGTCACGTCGAATCCTACTCTTAATTATTTAATAAATGTTACCACTTTATCATTTTATGATTGAATTCCATATAATTTCCAAGTGCTTCACAAAAATAGATCCTGACTTTATGTACACCCTGTGTATATATATATATATATATATATATATATATATATATATATATATATATAGAGAGAGAGAGAGAGAGAGAGAGAGAGAGAGAGGAGAGAGAGAGAGAGAGAGTTACAAGGAGTTACAAGGAAAAGAAGTACCTCAAAAGGCCTTGCGGCCCATACCGAGGAGGTACCAATGGCAACGGGTGCCAGGGAAAATTTTCTACACACTCAAATAGTGTGCAAAATTTGGTCTAACCTTTTCTTGAACTGATCCACCGAGGAACTGTTCCTGTTATTAAAAGTTTATTTTTCTTTCAACTATCCTAGCAGTAGTAGAAAACTGGATAGAAAAGTAGAAGGCTCTCTCCCCACCCTCCGCTCCCTCCCTGCCAGAGGCAGATACGGAAAAAGGTTGAAGAAAATACCTTGACCCTGGAAAAGTAGCCAAGGAAATTTTACAGGAAAGTGGAGAATATATAAATAGCTCTATATTTAGCTTGCTCACAGAGACACCGTGCAAGCGAACTCCTGCAGAGTTTTCTTATGTTTTAATCTTAAACTATCAACGTGTTAAAGTAATTCCCACATATACTAGTCCTAAATCGTTTCAAATCCAACTTCTAACCATTGTTGCGAGTTGGGTTATCATTTGAACTAAACATGCTTCTAAAATCGACATCTTTGAACCCACGTCACGTAAGCGTCGATTGTAGCCCATATGCCTAACGAAAGGGATTAACTTTGTGGCATTTTTCGCCAGTTTCCAATCCACCTACCTACTTCCCCACCAATACCCAGCGCGCGCACTTCGGCCATTAGCCGGCGGTGATGTACCTTATCAAAGGCCTTCTAATCAATCGCCCTACTCTTATCATACTCACTCCACTCAACATGACGTAGAAAAACTCGAGCATGATGGTGAGACACGACCTATGCCGTCTAAACCCATGTTGGAGTCCCCAAGTAGCTTGTAGGAATCCAAATGGTCAACAATCCTACTCGCTATTATCCCCTCTAAATATTTACCTACAACTGAAGTTAAATGGTGTTATTTATAGAGGTTCCAAGCCTCTCTTCCCACGCATGAGATAGCAGTAGCGTCCTAATCGTAACAGTAGAGAAAAAGCCAATACTAAAAGTTTTTCTTTTTTTTTGCAGTCAGAGGAGAACATCCCTAACCTAAGCTAAAAGGACAGAGTGGGATGGGAAGGGGTCCTAGTAACCCACGGGACAGGTTTGTACAACAGACTTCACCCGCCCTCCCGAAAGAGAGAGAACCTAAAGGAATTGGTAGCCAATTTCTCTAGAATCCCACGACTCGGGACCGGAGGGCTGTCACACCCCAAGTATAAAGTTTACAACACCCAGAAGGAACGTGCATAACCTTTATACTCCCCTGCGGAGCCTTTAGACTCCCCTGCGGAGAGAGAGAGAGAATGATGATTCGTTAGGTTAAGTCGTAATATTTTCGTTAGTTTTAACATTTTATTTGATGGATTCATTTAAAAAATGCCTCCTAAAGATCCTAGTGTAGTTTACGTTCCCCAACTTTGACCTAATTTAGTTTGTGTTCCCTTTGGCGCCAGGGGGACGTAAACTACATTTGCTCCAGTTTTTCTTTTTCATGATGTTAGCCCAACTTGGGCAACGAGTCACTCGCTTTGAAAAGTGGACGCTCAATTTTGTCAGTTGAGGTTTAAGTTTGGGTTTTTGGCTAAAACTACAATAGTTGCCCCTTTTTCTTTGATGTATTCAATCTGACGTGAATAAAACGACTCTTTTGCTTATACTGAGGTTCTGAATATAGTTGGGCTGGGGTGCTTTAAACCCCAGATCCTGTCCCAAAGCTGGATTCTATCTGCTTGGCAGATAGCTGGTGAGGGAAGCTATATTTTTGTTGTGGCCCCTTTGCGAGTGACCCGTTGCCCACGTTGGGCTAACATCATGAAAAAGAAAAAACTATAGTGTTTGTCATTTACCTTTACTTATTCGGACTATAGTGGATTTAATTTTCCCAGAAGAGTTCTTTGTTCCATGCACATTCTGTGTGTATCATAAAAACCCTCAAAAAAACCATTCTGAGTTCAATCATATATATATAATCTCAACTTAAAAGAAATCGTTATAGTTTATGTATATATAATCTTATATCTATTTTTATTTATTTATTTTTTTTAAATTTTGTCCTTCCCCCCGTTAAACAATTTCTTTAAAATTTAGAAAATTTAAGAGGAGATGTTCACAGCAAAGAAATTTTTAATATCTGCAACGAAAGTCAAAATTTATTCCTCAAAATTTTTATATACATAAAAAAAACTGCTTCTTTTTCTTCAAAAGCAATTTTGGGTTCTTGAAATTTAAAAAAAAAGAAAATTATTGCAAATATTACTGTATTATTATTAATATATATATATATATATTAGGGTGTGTTTATGGTATATGGTGAAAAATGCGAAATGAAAATGCAAGGGAGCGGAACCCTTTATTTTGTCAGGATACATGAGAAAACAGAACAGGCAAAATTTCTTTGTAATCCAACAACATTTAGAGGTTGTCCACAGCTGATAGGTATTTTCAATTTATAGGGCAATGGAAATTTTAATTCTCAGTTTAAATGATAAATTGCATCTCCAATATACATCTCCAATAAGTATTCAGAACAAATATATCGTGTGAGTATATTCACTAAATTCATAATTAACGATTAAAGTACATGACACCTCGAGTGTTGGCGTTCATTTTTTCATCAAAGTGGCTTTGGAGGCTGTCGGCAAGACTTTACGATGTTCTTCGACGATTTGAATCATGAACTGCATCTGCTCTTCGTTCCGAGTCCTTCCAGCCTTCGTGAATTCTTGAATCAATGCTATGCCTCGCTCTGCTGCATCATTCACTACATTTAAGGAATCCACCCTGATCTTTGCTGAACCAAAGCTGGTGTTGTTTTCCCAGTTTGATGGATCCTCTTGCAGGAAATCGACCGGAAGATCTAGAAGGGTGAACAGATTGTACGTATTGGAAGAGCAAAAGTCTGCCAGGGTATTTCCTCTTGGATCTGGAATCCAGACTCGTCGGGGGGGAGCTTCTGACCCTTCAACGGAATTCATATTCTCTACCATTTTCCGCTTCTCATCATCATCGACTGCAGGATTGAATAGTGCAAGGCCCACGTTTACCTCATTGAGGTACCAGAGATGCCGATTAAAACTCTTGTACCCAGCGGCGTTGGTGTTTTGCAACTTCTGAAGGAGGGCTAAGTCGCTTCGTGGAGCGCTTGCTGCTTCTCTTGCTGAAAACCACGGAAGGACTTAATCTTGAGCAACGAAGAGACAGAAGTCCCGCAACCCAGAAATCAGGCGGTCACTGCTACTTGCTCCACGAGATGTTGAAGGACATTGGTTCATGTGCATCGTGAACTGGTATCTGAACATCCAAATCTTGAAAGAGTAAATTCCACGCGCCATCCACCGTGCTCGGTGCAAAGCCCCTGGAGCCATGAACATAGGACTCCGACGTCCGTGAGGTACTCCTCCCAAGAAAATGACTACAAGTTCAAGAAGCTCTTTGTAGTCATCTCTGGGATGCTTCACTTTCAGAAGGTCATTTGCTTCATGAATCATCTTCTCGGCCCAGGTACTGATCACTGCAGCCGTGTCCTCTTCGTCCGCGGCAGTGGAGTATTCATTCAATTTCAGTTGCGGCCAAACATTACGGAAGCTCTGGAAAATCGTAATCTCAGGTCCTTTGGAAAGGTCTCCAACAAGGAAAGAAAATACTGCTTCAAGCAGCAGTTCCAGCACGTGATGTCGACACGCAAAGTAAATCATTTCACGCCCGAGAGCCTGCTCTACTCGCACACACACTCCTCCATGGATGCCGGTGTTGGTGGCTGTCGTGTCAAAGCAAAGAGCTTTGATCTTCTGGCCAAGATCCCAGTTTTCGATGGCTTCGATGATGACGATTGCTGTCCTTTCTGCCTTGGAGTCTGGGAGTTTGGGGATGGCTAGAATCTTGCTCATCCCATCCCCGGTAACTAAGATGGCTAAACGGTCGATTTTGTCTCTTCCCATTAAGTCTGCCATAAGTTTTCCATCCCAGTGAAGAACAAGAGGGCATTCAGGCTTGTAGGAAGCTCTCACCTCTGCTTCGTGTGCTGATCTGTACCTGGATCTGCTGGCCCGAATAGCACTTGGACTGAGGAATATCTCACTTATGTCCTGACCCATTTGCATGCCAAAGGGGATGAGAACACGAGCAGCTGCCCTGTCGCTCATCCGCGTGCGGTCCAATGCCGCAGCGACCTCCGAACTGATTGCCGTCGTCCCACGGCGATGTTTTGGAGCCGACGATGTAACTGGCTTTCTTTCGGGACTTGTTTCCTCACTTGATGACGCTGACGATGAGGTTTCCATAACAACGGTAGCAGAGATTTCTTCCATTTCCTGCACATGCCTGTCTTTCCGCTTCAATTCCTGAGCAGTTCTTTCTTGGGCCCTTGCGACTTTTTTGGCAATCTTCTTGTCGACATTTCCAATCCTTCCTCTCCGACCCTCCTCCCTTTGAGCAAGCAGGAAGTCCTTGTCCTCCTGAATTTTGATAAGATTTAGGGCATTTTGGTGACCAATGTCGAAAAGGTTGTTCAAGCTTGACCTGAACGCAGCCTGGTTGTCCAAATTGGTCTTCGTTTTCCGCGAAATTCTCTTCTTCAAACCCTGCCCTTCGTCATGCAATTTCCGGACGTGCTTCTTGACGTCGTGCGGATGTTTCGTCGGTAAACCTTCTGTCACCCAAATTTCAATGATGGCTTGTGATGTCGAGGACACACTCTCAGCTAAGGATTTCTTCTCTTCATTGTGGAGATGGAAAAGGTACTTCAATACATCACCTCTTGAAGGTAATTGCTGACCGGCAATAGTAGAACTTGATGACCCCACAAGCCAGATTGATTTCTTCGATCTTGTACATGCCGCCATCGTTCACCAGTTATCTGTGAATAAGACAAAACAGTGAAATTGGTAAGTTAATTTAACCCATTCATGGATAAAGTACCTCAGGAAAATGTGTAGAAATAAGCCACCCTCTTTGTAACCGTAATCTGTGTTCAAACAATGATTGGCTGTTAACCCATGAACACAATATGTATTAAAATTATAATAATTTTGCGAAATCATGCATACATAACCATTTACAGTATATCCAATCCATATATAAATTTAAAATAATCTACGGTACACTACACTATTTCACTCAGACGATGCGAAAAAAGATGATTGCAATACGCTGAAGCAGAGAGCGTCCAAAATTTTATACGCATAAAAATTAAACCTTATAACTATTTTTGGAAACAAAAATATTACCGGTAAAACAAGTCATTATACTTACAAACAATTCATAATACCATCCATTACAGTGCTAAGTAAAAAAAACGTTTGAAATATATGAATTATTTAAATAACACTTACCGTTATGAGAACTGTGATGCTTCTTGGCCACCATTACGTAAATGCACGAAAGACGTGAGTAATTAAGAGAAAACGATTTAGAATTAAAGAAAATTCATTTGTTGGTATACTGAAGTAAAGAAATATGGATTATCAGAACGCAATTGACAAATGCAATTTCTAATTTTGGGGACGCTGTGTATCAATGGGTTAATAAACACTAGAAGTGACTTAAAAAGGGCGCATAAATAAATGAGCATATGGGTAAAACTTTGGGGTCTTTGGGCAACCTCTAAATATTTGATGATTTTCCAGAAAAATCATGTGCTTTATTTGCTGCCGGAACCTCATCATTTGCGGGGTTCTCGTGACCCGAAATTCAAACTTTCAGTTTTTAAAAGCACCCTAAATTATATATATATGTTACAGTTTTTTTGCGAAATCGTCTTTTTGCAAATTCTCCGGTCAGTTTGCAAAGAAAACCAAAACCATAGTAATTTTACAAAATGACCTTAAATGTTTGATATTTTGCAAAAACACAAAAATCGGTCAATTTGCAAAAAACACAAAAATCGGTCAATTTGCAAAAACACAAAAATCGGTCAATTTGCAAAATCACCAATAATCTTGTCGGTGTATTTGCAAAATCTCTTGTTCTAATACTGTAGAACCTTCTAGTTCCTAACCTAACCTAACCTAACTACAATGACACTGTTGGTTAGGTTAGGTTAGGTTAGGTTAGGAGCTAGAAGGTTCTACAGTATTAAAACAAGAGATTTTGCGAATACACCGACAAGATTATTGGTGATTTTGCAAATTGGCCGATTTTTGTGTTTTTGCAAAATTATCAAACATTTAAGGTCATTTTTAAAATTACTATTGTTTTGGTTTTCTTTGCAAACTGACCGGAGAATTTTCAAAAAGACCGATTTCGCAAAAAAACTGTTATATATATATATATATATATATATATATATATATATATATATATACCTGAAACATTGGGTCAAAAAAATCAACCGTGACGTAAATTGTCAGAATATTTGATAGGTCAAATCTATTATTATTAATTCTTATTCTTATAGTTTATTTATATATATATATATATATATATATTATAATATATATATATATATATATATATATATGTTACAATTCTCATGCGAGAGCAAATATAAAAAATTGTACAATACAGATATAAATAAAATCCCGATATCGTATTTCCTATATAAGCCTCATGTGATATCGTTTTCATGTGACCTTCTTGTGACCCTTTCTTGTATGATGACCCTTTGGCGAAATATGCTTCCTTCCTTGGGTGTGTGCGGAAGGAAGCATATAAGAACGAGATACCAGAATATGGCGAAGGGGAAATCTGAGGGGAAGATACTGAGAGGCCGAAAAAGAGGGTAAATTCCCTTATCAATAGATGGAAATTGAGGATGATGGAAAAAGAGGGTAAAAAATAGGAATTGGGGGAAGCAGTCGTTTGCGAACGGGAATATTAATGGTTCTTTTTACTCTCTTATAAGCAGTGTATATCGGCTGTCTATCGCTTTGTAGAAAGAAGGTAAAAACCTGTTTCATACAATATATATATATATATATATATATATATATATATATATATATATATATATATACACTTGAATATATATATAATAAAAGCCAGTCTCTGTCTTTTGTCGCGTACCAATAGTATGGGGGCGTAATCCCCTACATCTCTAAATATACATATATATATCTTTTTTGACGGGTTGGAAAGCTAGTATATAATATATATATATATATATATATATATATATACCTTATCAGTCGTCGGGTTTTTCTACAGCGTTTAAATTTGTTTGATCCTTTAAATTTAAATTTAAATTCTTTCTAAATGTATACGTTTGTGCACTAGTAAATGAAAACATCTTTACCGTACTGTATAAACTTTTTTAATATTAAATGTTTGTGAAAACATACATTGAATGGAGTCTGAAATATTTTTATTTTAGGAGACTGCGTTCTGTGTTTCATTATAAAATATTTGGAATCACGGACAAGTGAGTGATTACTGTAGTCATCTAATATTTCAAAATACTGTAATGTCGGTTTTTTATAAAAAGAAAAGGTATTAACTTGACAATCTAGAAGCTAGCAGGATTCGAAACCTAGTTGCGTACGGTAATTTCAGAGTCAGCCCTCCTACCAACCATGCCAACCAAACGTCATCCTCCCTCGTCCCACCCAAAAAAAAAAAGATTTGTTCAAACGAGGTCAAAACTTTCGTTCTTTGACAATGTCCCCTTCGACCCCTTCGCCTTTATGAAAGTTAGAAATACTTTTTAAAAGTACAATAACCGCACTTAATTAAGATAAAATCAAAGGGCTAAAGTGAAAAGTTTTTGATATACTTAAAAGTTTTCTTTTTAAACTACGCTCGTATTTCACCAATAAAGATACGAAATTTAATACTTGTTCTTCATTTTCCCTCAATCATAATATATGTGGGTCGTATTTCAACACTATTAAAAACGTTACCGTTTATTTTTAAACGTGGGAAAAAAATCAAAAGTAAAGACACGTGTAGCCTTGAAGGTGTTTAAAAAATGGAAATAAAATGGGAATGAAAATGTTACATTATTTTATTTTTGTTTTTAATTTGAAACAAGTTTTATAACTAGCTTATTTCTCTAAAAAAATAAAATAATAATTTTGCATATATTCATGCGAAAAAAACGCGAACATACTACTGTAAAATTATATTCCTGTAAAAAATACTGGAATATACGACTGTAAAATTATATAAGTTGGATATTAATTTAAATGCTTTTATATAGTGTTCGTCATCATATTACTGTTTTTTCTATTTTATTTTTACTACCCCTCGGCGAGAGATAAATGCTCGGATATACGTGACTATAATGGATTTGTTTATAAAGTTAACGGTATCGCTAACGAGAGAGAGAGAGAGAGAGAGAGAGAACAATCTAAAGACAAGAAAGATCCTTGCATGCGAAACGCAGCCAGCTCAATTGCTTCCCTTGTTCAAAGTAGTTTTTTAATTTTCAACGACGAAAAGTTTGGGCGCAAAATTCGTCCATTCAATAACCTTTCCACAAACTTTTTCCCGCCAACATTTTTAATGATATGTGGTGTAAAAAGCTTTCGAAAGATGTAATAAAATACTGTTTATCCATTATAGTTTTAGTATACGGACGTCTGAAGTTAATTTAATTGGTTTTTTGGGAGCATGAAACGCGTTTCACTCGCTTCGTATAAGTTTTAATTTTGTGGGGTTTCTTTTCTCCCGAAAATCTTATTCAGTCTTGGTTACAATATTACATTATTTTATTCATTAGGATTAATCTACAACCCGTCAGTATATACAGGGTGGCGCAAAAGTAGCGCATCATAGGAATTTTCAGTGTTGACTATAATATATTATTTTTTTCTTTTATATATATATATATATATACAGGGTGTTTGAAAACTTTCTGTACAAATTGTAATGGGGGATAGGCAACACCAAGACAAACCCTTTTCGTCTATAAGTGTATGTCCGCTGACGTCACCATTCGGCGCGAGAGGGCGCCGCTGCAATTGGCTAAAAGGTGAAGTGGGCTAGACTCGCGCTTGCCGCGGGCATTCTTAAATCGGACGTAGTACGCGTAACATGGAGCTCTTCACGACTGCTGAGATGGCTGACATGCATATGGTGTATGGGGCTGCCAATGGAAACGGAAGAGCTGCTGTGAGGTTGTACCGACAGCGCTTCTCAAACAGACGTGTGCCAAACCACCAAACGTTTGCGCATTTGCATCGGCGACTGCGAGAAACTGGAACATTCCATGCAAACATGCATGACACTGGTCGGGAGAGAAACGTGCGCACTTCTGACATGGAAGAAGAAATCCTACGGCGATTTGAGGACAATCCAAGCGCAAGCACGCGAGGTGTTGCACGTATCCTCGGTGTGAACCACGACCTGGTCTGGAGAGTGTTGCACGAGCAGCAGTTACATCCGTTTCATCGTCAGAGAGTCCAGGCATTACAACCTCGGGATTTCCCTCTTCGTGTGGAATTCGCACGCTGGTTTCTGCAGCAGACAGCGGTGCAGCCTAATTTTCCGGCTTATGTGCTGTTCTCAGATGAGGCCTGTTTCACACTTGAGGGTGTGTTTAGCATGCACAATTCTCACGTGTGGGCGCACGCAAATCCACATGCTACACGGGTGCATGCTCATCAAGAACGGTTCGCCGTCAATGTTTGGGCGGGTATCGTCCATGGCAAGTTGATTGGGCCGTACCTGCTGCCTGCCCGACTCGACGGGCGGGTTTATCGGATATTTCTTGAAGAAACGTTGCCGGAACTGCTGGAAGATGTTCCCGTGGCTATTCGTAGACGAATGTGGTTTCAACACGACGGGGCCCCAGCACACTCCAGCAACGATGTGCGGGATTATCTGAACGCCACTTTTGGGGACCGATGGATAGGCCGGGGTGGGCCCGTAGCCTGGCCACCGAGATCGCCCGATTTAACATGCCTCGATTTCTTCCTGTGGGGACACATGAAGAACCTCGTGTACGAGACTCCCATTTACTCAGAAGAAGACCTCGTAGCAAGAATCGCTGTCGCCGCTGGAACTGTTCCCGAAATGCCGGGAATCTTTCGACGTGTACGTCGGTCAATGCTTCGACGCTGTCGGGCATGCATTGATGCTACCGGTCGCAACTTTCAGCACCTTCTTTAAATAAACATGCCTTCTTTAAATAAACACGTTCCGCGTACTACGTCCGATTTAAGAATGTCCGCGGTAAGCGCGAGTCTAGCCCACTTCACCTTTTAGCCAATTGCAGCGGCGCTCTCTCGCGCCGAATGGTGACGTCAGCGGACATACACTTATAGACGAAAAGGGTTTGTCTTGGTGTTGCCTATCCCCCATTACAATTTGTACAGAAAGTTTTCAAACACCCTGTATATATATATATATATATATATATATATATATATATATATATATACAGGGTGTCCCGTAAGTCTGGACCCATAGGGAAAAATAATAAAATTACAAAATAGTCCAAAAATTTATTACATAATCTGTTCAAAGTGTCCGCCGTTGTGTCGCACACATAGTTGAAGACGCAATCTCCACTGCGACAGCACTTTCTGAATCACAGTCGCAGAAATTTCTTGACACGCCTCCACAATGCGTGCTTTAAGGTGGAAAATGTTCTGAAGTTTGACCTCGTACACTTTGGCTTTCAAGTGGCCCCACAAATAAAAATCATAATAAAAAATAATAAAAAAAATAAATAATAAAATAATAAATAACATAATAAAAAAATATATTATAAATCCCTATGGGTCCAGACTTACGGGACACCCTGTATATATATACACAAAGTTTTTTTAAAATTTTCAGCAAGAATGAGAATATTTTCCATATCTACAAGGTGTTCAAGAAATAACTATATTCGAGTGAATTATGTTTTTTTTATTACGGGTCGTACGAGTGTATTTTAAGTACAATGACCGTACTTAAGTAATAGAAAAGGTAATATAAAGGTAGGTCGTATAATAGGGGAATAATATATTGCACTTCCCACAGCATTGTAAAAAACAAAATTGTTAAGAATATATACACGTAAATTATTATGATAATTTAATTTATATTCTCGTTTTGAACACCCTGTATATTTAATTTATTGTTAATTTATCTAACCTTTAATTTTTCTCTCTTTTGTGGTTAATTAACATAAAGAAACTTCAATTATTTGTCATTCATTTTAAACATCCAGTAACTTATAGACAGTTAATTTCAAAAAGCTTAATGGAAAGGTTTTTTCACAACGTGTTTAAGACAGTTGGAAGACGCATGGGACTCTTTTTCATAAAGCCGATCAGCCGCATCTATTTGAGGTCATAAAATATTTCAAAATATTCACTTCCATGTAGCTATAATATCATTATTTTTAATAACGAAACTATAAGATAATCACCCAGTGGGACAGAAACTAGCACCACAACGCTCAGGCCAACTAATGCTGTCAATTGCGCTAACTCCTACAGATTATTATTATGAACGGTACCACTGGGAATCGAAACCACAATCTCAGTGTCTTTACTTACAGGGAAATTGTGTTATCCATTGAACTACAAGCGATGACCCGAAATAGTACATGCACATTTATTTGGAAAATAAAGGTAACTGCGAAGGGTCAGTGGATACCCGCACCATCAGTTCTAAGTATGACTCCACTGAGTGTCAACAGATGGCGCGGCGGAGCTCAAGCCTATTTTATATAGAAAATGAATTTAAAAATGTCTTGGAAAATAAAAAAGGGCTATGACAATGACACGCACGTAAAAAAATAATTCATTAATATAATATTGATCTTATATTGAGTTCAATTTTTCATATTTACGTCGCACGCATATGAAATATTTCTACACTTACGGTATCGACTATCTTTTGTCCACACAACATTCTATCAACACTTTAAAAACTAACTTAATCCTAACTTAACTTAACCTAAGTTAACTCAGCCGAACCTAAACTAGTCTATGTTAATTTAACATAACCTAACTTAATTTAATCTAACCAAAATTAACTCGTCGGTTCGTTATCACATTGAGTCAATGACTTTAGCCAGGAATATATAATATATTCTAATTTTAAATACATAATTATAAAAAATAAATAATTTGAATAATGCATCGTAAAAAAAGGTAGGCTACAAATATCTTTTTTTACACACTTTTAAAATTAGAATGGAGTATTTCATATTCAGAATGAAGGAATTCCTACACAATTCTATTAAAATTTGTATTTTATTAAATATGACTAAATAGAGTAAATACTCTAGCAATATATTAATAACTAGCAATATATTAATAATAATGACTAAATACTCTAGCAATATATTAATAATAATGACTAAATACTCTGCAATATATTAATAATAATGACTAAATACTCTAGCAATATATTAATAATAATGACTAAATACTCTAGTAATATATTAATAATAATGACTAAATACTCTAGCAATATATTAATAATAATGACTAAATACTCTAGCAATATATTAATAATAACTAACAATATATTAATAATAATAATAATAATAATAATAATATTAATAATGATAATAATAAAATAATGACTAAATACTCTAGCAATACAGGGTGTTTCAGGTCGACCCTAGAAATATGGAAAATACCAAATACCAAATACCAAATATCAACTACAAAATCCGCCAATTTCTATATTTCTAGGGTCGACCTGAAACACTCTGTATATTAATAACTAGCAATATGTTAATAATAATATGTCCATACAGTATTTTGGATTGACCTGTGTTCGACTCCTCTGCAGCATCCCGACTCATTTTGGAGATTTGGTGAAGGAAAGAGTTGCTTTCTACACATATCCAACCTCTCATAGGCAGCTAAGTAAGTGTGGCTAGTCAGGGATTTTAAGCAGGACTAGTTCGTTTTTGAAGGTAGTTGGGTTCCTTAGTTCATTTGGTAGTACGTTAAAGTTTTGGGCCTCTTATTCTAACAGTATATGCCATTTGCCGTTTTCATGCTCCACCGCAGAAGGGCTAAAACAGAGTCTTCTAAAATTTGGGACATATTTATCGAGTACTTTCCTTATGTATATTAATAATTGCGTATCGCTCACCACGTCTTCTTTCCAAGGAGTAGAGTTTCAAAGATTGTAGTCATGACCAGTAGTCTTCATCTTTCGTTTCCTCTATCTCAAGCCAATATCACGATGCCATTTATTTCTCTTTCTCTTCCTTGTATACCCTTAATGTGGAAATAAGGGCACTCCATATTCAGACATTTCATTCTCTCTCTCACTTACCGTCTGCGCATAGAAGAACGAAGTGGTGGCAGCGGTTCGCTCCATATCTGCAAATTCCATTCCTCATCGGTTGAAACAGTTTATAGGATGGTTGTCGACGCATCCGGAGCCATATTTGCACGATCCTATTTTATAGTAGTCACACATGGTCCGTCCTTCGGTTCCTCGATGTTTACTGATTTACTTTTATGAGTTTATGGAAATCAATTTCTTTTGTTTTTCGCTACTCGTCGCAGTTTTTGATGAAGAAAGGAGGGCCAAGGGTGGGTGCCCTAGTGCCCTACTCTGTGTTTGTTTTTAATCTTTGGAGTGCTTTCATTTCTCCGTTTGATAAGTGTTCTACCGCACTTCACTCTATTGTGTTCTCTTCAGTGCTCTGTATCCTATTGAGTATCATCGGGTGTGTGTGTATATATATATATATATAATTCCACGGGCAGCTCTACGTACTTTAATTAATAAAGTCTACTTTTCCATTCAGAAAATAATGTTCCGAGAGAGAGAAAAGAGAGAGAGAGAGAGAGAGAGAGAGATGAGAGAGAGAGAGAGAGAGAGATGAAAAAATCTAAAAAAGTTTTGAGCAAAATTTTTCAGGCGGACAATACTGTTTCCACGTTTTGCCATTTTTTTTTTTTTTTTTAATTAGGGTCTGAGTCACGATGCACCATGATTCAAAGTCAGGTTCAGAATAAACGTTATTTTGACACTATGCAACCTCATAAACAATTTTAATTGGTTGCTTTGAATTTATTTTATATATATATATATATATATATATATATATATATATTAGCTAGAGAGCCAGCCCTCTTATACTTTATTATATTGTATTATATATCTTTTGCGCATTCCTTAGAGAGAAAAAGTTTAAATGTCTCTTTTTATGATCCGCAAATGAGAAACAAACTTCGTGTTCCAAATTGGCTCGAAATTTGCCAAAAAATGCGAAAAGTTTGGGCGAAAAACGCGCCAAAAATGGCGCGGAAGAAGATACGAAGAATCCGTTATATTTGTAGCCCAACCAGACTTGAGAATAAAGTTTAGCGCAAACTTGCCAAAAATTGTAACAGATATATTTGAAGATTATTGGATTATCGCTCTAATATACTGTACACACATATATATATATATATATATATATTATATATATATATATACACAGTGTGTCCGTAAAGTCATGGTGCGGTTTTTAAATAGCTATATTATTGCAACGAAACATGATAATGAGATGAAAAAAAGGCAAATTGAAGAACAACCCTAAAAGAATAAACTTTATTTAACGTAGTTCGATATGGCTCCTCTGGTAGCCTGCAGACATCTAGACGGTGATGTGTGTCCGTAAAGTCATGGGGATTTTAAATAGCTATATTATTGCAACGAAACATGATAATGAGATGAAACAATGCCAAATTTAAGAACAACTCTCAAAGTTGTATCTTGTAGTAGTCTAGGCTAAGCTTAACTTATCTCGTAGTTAGTCTAGCTGTCCACATGCCTATGTTGAACATGAGCGTAATAGCCCGAAAGTTAATGTGTGGTGTGCTCTAGCACGAGATCGAGTGATTGGCCCATTTTTCTTCGCGGAACCCACTGTGACGTCATACAACTACCTCGCTATGTTTGAACATTTTGCAGTACCCCAATTTATTGACAATAATGTCATCTTTCAGCAAGATGGTGCTCCTCCGCACTATGCCAACGTTGTTCGAGAATTCCTTAATGAAAAAATTTCCACAGAGATGGATAGGAAGAGGAGGATGGAAGCCATGGCCCCACGCTCTCCGGACCTGACACCTTTGGACTTTTATTTGTGGGGTTACGTCAAGCAAAGCGTGTACAGTGTATCCATTAGGATATTCATCACTTGCACGAGCGAATCACGGAAGCTATCGCATCCGTCACTCCTGATGTTCTTGGGCGTGTATGGCTGGAATTGAATCACCGCCTAGATGTCTGCAGGGCTACCAGAGGAGCCCATATCGAACTACGTTAAATAAAGTTATTTTTAGAGTTGTTCTTCAATTGCCTTTTTTCATCTCATTATCATGTTTCGTTGCAATAATATAGCTATTTAAAATCCCACCATGACTTTACGGACATACTGATATATACAGTATATATATATATATATATAATATATTAATATATATATATATAATAATGGATATTATTTTTTTTATTTATATTATTACAATAAACAAGTAAAAACCGAGTAGAATCAACAATGGTTGATTGTTCTTTCATACGTGTTTTTTGTTACATCAAATATGGTTATTTTTATTATTTATGGTTCACGATTTGACCAGTCTGTCTAATATTTCGTATTTCTTTGATAAATTCACCCGTCTTGTATATGAATTAGACATTCCTTTAAGGACAGCTGTGAATGCATAAAAAAAAAAAAAAAATTATTATTATATACAAGAAATGAGAGAATAATGTTTCCTTGTATTTTGTGTTTTTGTTTGTTTGGTGTTTGTGAATCGTTGAACAAACATTAGTTGAAGTAGATGAGAAGTAGTTTCACTTGAAATTATGTCTAGATTTTAGTGTTATTTTAAACACACACACACACACACACACACACACATTTAGTTTCCATATAGAACCGTGACATTTTTACACTTTCTCATATACTCAATTCTGGATCGTCATACTCACCTTATTTATAAACCTTAAACATTAACCAAACGTAATTTAATCTTACCTAACTTAGTGTAACTGAACCTAACCTAGCGTAACCTAACCTAACCTTAATGACCCTCTTTTTTTCATGATAATAAATAACATTTATAAAGATAATTCACCTCGAAACCGCAAATGTTGGGATACACACGTTCGTGTCGCAGTGGGCTGTGTGTGTATCCTCAAGATCGTCGCGATTCCGTAGGTAAGACACGTAAACACACACACACACACACACACATATATAGAGGTTAAGTATATATGTATTTAATATACACGTTTCCTATAATAAAAAAATAACCCTTCGAATTCAGTGGGACCAAGTTAAGAAAAGAAAAAATCCTAAGAATGGAGTCAAGTTAATATTCGTAAAAGGTTTTTTTTTATTATTATTATTATACAGATAAAAACGAACCTTTTATAACAACCAATATACTTCGCAAGTAAAATAAATGTTAAAAGAAATAATTCATATTTTTCTAGCTTGTAACGAACCCTTTTTTTTTAAGCAGGAGGGAGGAGCCAACCAAGTGCGAGCCCCCGTAAAAATACATCTCCCTATGTAAGAAGGAAAGAGCTGAAATCAAGGTTTCCGAAGCTTATAATGCCATTATATATATATAATATATATATATGTTTTGGAAAGATTGTGTAGTGTGTAAAATGCATGTATGTGTAGTGAAGAATAGAGAGAGGAGCGTGTGTTTGAGGTCATGCTAGACTGCTCACAAGGTAGATGAGACATGGAAAAAGATCAGCTAAGGAGGACAGTGACGGGAGAAACGGGAGTTCCAGCATTCCCTGTTTCCTGCTTAACGTACCAACCCCCGGAGTACTTCCCTGGTCGATTGGTGTCTACAATCTCCTCCATGGTTGGTTACTGCTAATAATTAGATTAATTGTCAAGTAGGCTATTATTATCGGTTATTGATTCACTGGTCGACAAAATCGAACTTTTTTTCTTTCGTCAAAGATGTATACACACTTTTCTAGACCAGTTTTGTACGCTGATTTCAAACCCGTTTTCGGTTTTCCTCTAGCACATCTAGTTATCGAAATATGACTGGTGTTAATTTCAGCACAATTTATCATAAAAGTATCATACAACTTTATTCATAAAAAGAAATGTACACCAACCTAAAAACGTTGCGAGTACGATTTTCTTTTGTAAACCTTGTCCGGATCGTCGCGGTACAACATCCAGCAGTAGTCTGCCAGCATACTTTCGTTCCAGAAACGTTGGTAGCGATTTTCCATTGCCTGGATGTATTCATGGAAGCGTTGCCCCTGTTCGTCACTCACCGCGCCAAGGTTTTCGGGAAAGAAATCTAGATGTGAATGTAAAAAATTTATTTTCAAGGACATGCGACAGCCCATTTCTTGATATGCATCAAGCAGTTTCTGAACTCCATCTTTGTATGCGTGAGACTTGTGGTTACCCAAGAAGTTTCCACAAATTCATTTGAAAGCCTGCCATGCTTTTAGTTCTAAGGCATTGAGGCTTTCTTCAAAGCCTTCATCCTGCAGAACCCCCCTGATTTGGGGCCCCACAAAGATTCTCTCCTTCAGTTTCGCAGTACTGATGTTTGAAAATTTCTCAACAAGGTATCGAAACCCTCTCGAATTCGCCTTACCAATCGCTTTCACAAACTTTTTCATTAAGCCGAGCTTAATGTGGAGAGGTGGCAGGAAAATGTTCTTTGGATCAACTAAAGGAACCCACTGGACACTGCACATTCCTGGGTCGTATGTGCTTCTTTGATGCCAGTCACGTCTGATGTAATGATCCGCGGTAGCACGGCTGTCCCATAGGACATACACATTAACACACATTAACATACCAATGACTTTGAGATCACCACAGATATTCCATTGATGAGTGCTGTATTGGATTGCTTCGAGTAGTATATTCATGTTATCGTACGTCTCCTTTAGATGAACGGAGTGGGCAATCGGGATGGACGGCTTTAAGTTCCCGTTATGCAGGAGAACCGCTTTCAAGCTTCGCTGTGAGGAATCAATCAATGAAGAGGCGCCACTCAGATGGTGTGTGTACCTGTGACAAGTTCTCGAAAAGTCCATTGATATCATGGCAATAGCAGAGCGGACCGTCTACTCTAAAGAATGTCGCCAAATCATGGTTTCTTTTTCGATAGTAACACACTTGGACGTTCTTCTCAAGTAAGTGTTTCCGCTTGAGTCTCGAAGAGAGAAGTTCTGATTTCTCTTTGGAGAGGGCTAGGTCTCTAATGAGGTCATTCAACTCGTTTTGGGTAACCCTCTCCGGCTCCGATTGCTCTTCGTCAGGTGTGTAGTCAAGATCGGCCGAAGGTCCCGCATCTCCGCCAATCGCACCTTCGTCGGATTCCTTTTCGTCTTCTAAAGAATCGAGTCCATGCTGGGGAGGTACTTGAATCGGCATCGTGTCATCGTGAGGGATAGGTCTGATCGCGGATTCTACGTTCGGATAAACGATGTTATGCTTGTTCTTCACGGATAATCCAGTTATGTTAACATTGCAAAGGTAACAATCGCCATGATGGTCTCTCGGCTCCCTCCATATCATGGGTATAGCGAACGGCATCAACTTTTTCCTTTAGTTCAACCAGTCACATAATTCACTCGAACAAACGGTACAAATAATATGTGGCGCCCACGCCTTATCTTGGTCGCTTAGTGGACAGCCGAAGTATAACCGGTAAGTTTTCCGAAGATCCATCGTGATTGTACGCCGTTGTGTGTTTAGTCGCGAAAGAGCCGCACACGTAACAGAAATTGTCGGGGTGAGTTTTACACTTTCGAGGCATGATGATCGATGAGTGGGTTGATGTAAGTCACCTAAAAAAATAAAATGTGTAAGTGGGCAACACAAAACAAAACACAACACACAAATAGATATGTAACTGTTACGCCAAAGAATAAAAGGGTGTACTGTACATTAGGGATGGAAAATAACCGAAAAGTGTAAAACCGGTTTTCACCGTCGCTATATTCTCAAAGCCGGTTTTTACCAGTTTTCACCGATGTGATTCTGTATGCTTTTTAGGGAGGTAAATGATCAAAATATTAAACAGAAATAAGGTTTTAATTGATTCAATCAAGTATATGTAACATTTGAATTAAAAAGTTTATTATCGAACTTGATTTTTGAAATAACACTTGAGAAAACAAAGAGCATTAAGTGTCTGATCTGACATTCTTGATCGAATCTTTGTGATGAATAAACCAGCAGCTGAAAACACTCTCTCGGACTCTACGCTGGTGGCTTTTATTGTAAGCAACGCCTCGTACATTCGATCCAAATTTTCGCTTCTATTCAAAGTAGCTTCAAAATATTTGAATTCATTATTTACGTCAAAGGTCTCAGAAGAATCGTTCTTGCGTTTCATTTTCAGTTTGTTCATCTCATACATGTACTCGTTCATAAGTTGATCGTCATCATTTACTTCACGACCTGAGCTGCATTGTGAATCTTCGAGTTTCGAAGCAATTGATTGGACTTGGTCGTCTGTTTCTGAAATCTGGCAAGCTTCTGGAAAAAGCCTCTTAAATGTATGATCCGCATACTTCTTAAGTGCTTGTCTTGAAGGAAAGAGGAACGGTGCTGATGATTCATTTTTCAAGACCTCGGGATTGTGGAGAAAACTCAGCAAGGCGACAGCTTCTTTTTGTCTTCTCGATGAGTAGCGATCAATGAGACACTGACGTAGCTCAAAAGCTTTCAAATTTATCCAAAATGAATTTCATGGAAGATTCAGCTTTTAGCAGATTTGTATCTTCGGAACAGAGTCCCTTCAAAACAATTTCCAGTGGACGAAGCGTGTCAAAGAGGCTCTTTAGAGCATTCCATTCTTCATCTGAAATCGTCTCTGTTGAGCGTATCACTCTGAGGGCCTTTCGAATGCAATTTTTGAGTTTCAAAAATCTTTCTATCATGGCCAAAACACTGTTCCACCTCGTTCTACAGTCAAGGATAAGCTTCATTTCCGTTCCATTAAATTCATCTTTGACAAAATCCTGTAATCTCTCATTTTTCAAAGGGGACTTTCGAAATATGCGGCAGATTTTTCTCACCTTATTTATTACTTTTAAGTAATCTTCTCGAAGTTTTGGAAGAACAATTACGTCATTTATGTCGGACTCAAAAATTGTATCAGTGCATAAAATTTCACACTCATCTTCGCTTAACTCATGTGCAGTGTTCATCTTCTTCGATGGCTTCATCTTCAGGGGTAGGGTCACTTTCCCCTTCAACTGAATTTTCAGCAGTTTTTTAATACAAGCTATCCGAAACCGCGAGATGTATAGCATGTGCAATGCATTGCTGGTGACCAGGTACTATTTCTTTTCCAAATTTGACCATTACTGAGGCACCGTCGGTGGTGCAACCCACGATATGCTTATCTAGGTCCAAGCCAAAGTCTTCCACTCTTTTCCTAACGATTGCAATAGTTTTGGTGCTATCGAGAAAACCATTTATTTTCATGAGACCAAGAGACCAATGTTGATTTTCATCATGAACATTAATATTAATATATCTTTGGTTTTGCAAAGATGTATAGTGTATACTCATCCATAGTTAATGAATAGCGGATTCCTTGTCTCACCTGATTCTTGAAGTAGTTGACCAATTCATGTTTCTTTTTCTCATAAAAATTAAGCACCATTTTTCTCTCACCATCATGGGAAGTTGGATGAGGCTTGTCGTATTTTATCTTTCTTAGGCTTTCTTGAATGAATTAACTTTTAGCAATTGATTGGAAACTCAATCCATCTACACACGCAAGTTTCGAAATTTCCTCTTCTATGGACTTTTTTTGCACAAACTCTTCCACTGTTCTTTGTTTCTTCAATGGCTGATTAATCTGGTCGATGTTTATGCCATGAATATTTTTCATGTGGGATGATAAACTTGAAGTAGAACCTCCACAACACTTTAAAACTTTGTGACATGTCATACACTCTGCTTCTTCTTTATTCTTACGAGTGAAATGATACCAAGCATTTGATTTCTTTGACATGATGGAGTATTAAATCTTAGAATCTTAACTGATCAATGTGCAATCATCCACATAACATTCAAGACTGAAGCATCAATTATTTACACTTATAAACAAACAAAAAACGGTACGAAACGATGCAAAACGTAATTACTATGTTTTTAAACGTTTGGAAACGTTTGTTTCATAGAAAATGGACCAAAGTGATCGGAGACTTGCGCGAAAATGTGAAAACCGGTTCTTACCGTCGGGTATGGTGATAATTAAAAATTTTGATCACCGGTTAAAAACCTGTTTTTTAAAACCGGGTTCCATCTCTAGTGTACATGTGCAACGTTTGCAAATTTGTGGCTAGCAACTGCTCTCACCTCAAATACCACAAGACAACCTGCGGAAAGCCTAAGTTGAAACGACAAAATGCCATTCATTGAGGGTACAGAAACGGTAAAGCAAAAACCTACACCTAAGCTGCAACAACAAAATCCTCCGCTACATATATAAAGGATGCATATTATATATTTTATATATAGTATATATTATATTATATATAGTTATATGCATATTATATATATTATTATATTATATAATGGACGCATATTATATTGTGTATATATAGTATTATATATTATATTATATATAGTTATGTGCATATTATATATATTACATATAGTATTATATTATAGGCCTATATATATTATATTATATATGTCGGCGGACGATGATGTTTGTTAAAATCCTGGTATAGGTAGCTAGTGTCGGAATAAAATGTTATTCTTCGTTACATCATCTCCAACTGTTTAAGGTATTCTCAGTATGTCGCTTTCTTGCACCGACAATGAAGTTTACACTGCTGACGTCCACGGTTCTTCTTTTCGTACTTACTTAATGTGACTGCGAGTTACGGAAAACAATTTATACCTTCACTCAATGGCGTCCCCCCCCCCCTCCTCAGTCCGTTGTGGGAGTGGAATGCTTCTCTCGTGGAAGAATATAAGTGACGAATTACCTTTTTCAGTCTTTATTTCACGAGGATATACCACTTTTAAAATATTAGATTTCATTTGCAACGCACAGTAATTAGAAAATCAAATCCTTAACACGACACTCTCTTAGGGAATTATTAACGAACCAAGGACCTGAGCCCAACCGATTGCCCAAAGGGCGAGGTACGCACCCGCCAGAGGGGTGAGGCTTCGACTGGCCTCTCAAAGTGTTTGCACTTTGCCCTTGAGAAACTCCCATGGTGCCACATTTACAAAAGATTCTTAAGGTTGCAAAGGTTGTCTAACAATGATATTAGAAAAGAAATTTCTATAATTTTGGTTCTACACTTAACTCCTTTATGTGATTTATATTAGCCGAAAAGAACATTTAGAATTTAAGAATCTTTGTTTAAGATTATAGATGTGGCACACTGGAGTCGTTAGGGTTAAGAAAGAGGCCAGATGATCCACTGGGGTATCGAGTCGAGTTATAAAATATTAAAAATTCGAAGACTAATACTTTAATTTCTGCAAACAGAATAAAAGGATTAATACGTTAATTTAGACAATGACAGTGTTAATTTAAAAAAAAAAATTATTTTCCTGTGGAAAACCTTTTCCACGTGTGTATATATATTATATTTATTATATATATTATGATCGGTCTCATCTCGAAAACTAGACGTGCTACAGGAAAACCGAAAACAGATTTGGAATCAGCGTCCCAACAGCTATCTAGCCCACCCATAATTATATCTGATGAAAAATACTTGCTGGCCAGTGTTATTAGAACCAAAGTTTCCTTGTATTATTGCTATGTTTATGTATTAGTATAGCATATCTCGATGTAACTGCAGTTCTTGGGCCACCCAAAAACAAATCTAATTTTACATGCATAAAAATTTAGTTGTACCGAGTTTACGATAAATATTAAATTTATCGGAAACCAGTTTTTTGACGAAGTTGGAATTTATTAAAAAGTTCCTGACTGACCAAAATTGGTCACGTACAAAATAACTAATCAATCTAAAACGACCACCTAACCTAGTGTTATCTGGTTTCCGTGAGCCTTAATATTAGCCGTTCATTTTATTAATTAATGCAAAGAAATGCAAATGAAAAACTAAATAAAAAGGCACTACAATTCAGAGACATGAAACTTAGTGATATGAGAAACAAGATATCTTAGTCTAGGCCAGTACTAGGCCAGACTAAGCACAAGCATGGGCTTAGAGCCTTAGACTTATGCTTGTGTAGATGGTATTGACACTGGAACAGCATGCACTTTTCTGGACAATTACGTGTAAATTCTATCTTTCAAACAGTGCCAGCGTGAATTTAGTGAACCCTTTGGAGCAGGAAGCGTTCCCACCAAACCTGAGATATGGAAAATCGCTCAACTCTTCCGAAAAACAGGCAGTGTTATAGAGCAAAAGCGCAAACGAATATCAAGGTAGTTACAGAAGAGGCAGTCCATAACGTGCAACACAGTCCTTCCAAAGAGCAAACAGGAATAATACTGGGAAGTTGTGCCAAAGCTGTGAAACAGTTGAAGGAACTGCGCTCACCGGACAGTGAAAGGCAGTTTGCGTATTATCAATGGTCTCTTCAAATTGTGGAACGGCAGCTTGCCACCTTAGGTGTTTTGTTTCCTTCGGATGAGGCATAGTTTTACCTCATTGAATATGTGAATGCACAAAGCACTCGTATTTGGTCCATAGATGACCCACACACACCATTCATGAAACCTCTCTTCATTCCGATAAGGTGGAAGCGTGGCGTGCCATTTCGAGATGTTGGATTGTGGGATCTGTCTTCTTCCACAACACGATTACGTCGAGGAGGTACATTGACATCATACACGAGTTCTTGGGCTGCCTATCAGAGGATGAAATCCACAATGGCTCGTTCCAACAAGACTGCAGGAAACCACACATTTCATCAAACAATGGCAAAGTTGGAATTCATTCTCGGTGATCATGGCTTCCTTGCTTACCTTATTTACCATCACCGGCCTACTTGCAGGACTACATTAAAGACTAGGATATGCGAATAATCCCCACACTTTGGAAGCGTTCAACTAAACTTTACCATCATCATTACCAACATTCAGCTATAGGTGTCACAGTTTTTATCTAGCAACATGCTTTGCCGTAAATGCCTGTACACTGAACACGGAGGGTGAACACTTCTAACACTTGTTATGGTGTTTCGACCACTTCTATTATCACAAAGTTTCACGCATCTCTAAAATATAATTACTTTTTATTTAGCTTTTATTTACATTATTTTGAGGGTGTATTGGGGAGGGTTAACTAATAAAAATGAACACCCTGTACCTAAATATACTCGAAGTTAAATTTACATGAACTGAAATACACTTATTTTAACATAAAACTGACTTTCAATATGCTTTCTCTAAATAGAATTTAATTAGGACTCATTATTTTCGATCTATATAAAATAGCAAATTGAATTATAAATTCAGCGAATTATATAGCAACGACTCAGTAAAATGGATATATACTATATTGTAGTAACATTTTTTCCATAAAATTTATTACAGTAATATCCGGAGTGAAGTTAAAATTCAGGAATGGTAAACAATTTTTGTTGGTTCTGGGTTCGAATTGGACGGCTGCCGTTACCATAGAAAGACTTACTTGAAACCAGTGATGGTTCATATTGGTAGTATAGAATACGATAGTTATGGTATAGTCCGATTCATTTGTTACAATAATTTTAGAGACCATTTTCTGTTATATTTACTACAAAGAGACGCTCAATTGTCTCAAAACGTTCACCTGCTTACACACTTTAAAGCTTTCATACAGACATTAGTGCAAGCATTTAAACTCAAAAAGTCATTCTTGGTTGTATTTTTTATATATAAAGGTAACCAAATTAACACTCTCTCTCTCTCTCTCTCTCTCTCTCTCTCTCTCTCTCTCTCTATATATATATATATATATATAGAAACGACGTAAGTATAGAGCAGCGTTCTGCACACGAGGAAGAGAAATAACGAACAAATGAAAAATGAGGTGAACCGCCCGGGAATCGAACCCAGGATCTTCCAATTGCCGGTCAGATGCGCTATCCATTACACCACGGGCCTCGATCAATCATAAGTCGAAATTCTCCTACATAGGGCAGAAACCAATGCCCTGAGAGGGCACCCTCGCAAATCGTGAATATGTACATTTAACTGCCTCTCAGGGCATTGGTTTCTGCCCTATGTAGGAGAATTTCGACTTATGACTGATCGAGGCCCGTGGTGTAATGGATAGCGCATCTGACCGGCAATCGGAAGATCCTGGGTTCGATTCCCGGGCGGTTCACCTCATTTTTCATTTGTTCGTTATTTCTCTTCCTCGTGTGCAGAACGCTCCTCTATACTTACGTCGTTTCTATACATTAATATACTGCGTGGTCATTGCAGTTAAATGTGTATATATATATATATTATATATATATATACAGGGTGGGCCGTAAGTTTCCATACATAGGAAAAATTAAACGTTTGTTTTTATGTTTCAGATACCCTAAGAATATGCGTCTGACGTAAGATTTGTTTACTGATGAAGCAAATTTTTACGTCAATGGAGAGGTTAATCGGCAAAACATACGTTATTGGAGTAATGCTAACCCTAACTGGCTGAGTCCGACGAAGATGCAAGGTGCCGGTAAAATGATGGTGTGGGCCGGGATATGGGGTGACAGAATTATTGGACCAATTTTTTTTGTCAGTGGAAATCTTAATGCCGAAAGGTATCTTAACATGTTGCAAGAAGAGATTTTCCCATCCCTGCTAAACGAGGAAGGTAACTTCCCAGTTTACTTCCAGCAAGATGGAGCTCCACCTCATTATGGTCTTCACGTGCGTCGGTATTTGGATCAGCAGCAGTTTCCGGATGCTTGGATTGGTCGGCGTGGTCCTGTGGAGTGGCCTCCCAGATCCCCAGATCTCACCCCCTTGATTTCTATCTTTGGGGGCACTTGAAGGCCATGGTGTATCAGGAAAAGATACGAGACATAAATCATCTAAAGGAACGTATCACCAACGCCATTACAAGCATAACGTCAACTGTGCTAATGCGTGTTCATCAACAGTGGGGAACACGTATTGAAATGTGTTTTCAAAACAATGGCAACCATGTAGAGCATATTATATAAATAAAAATGGTTGTCCATAACAAAATGTTTATTTTTCCTATGTATGGAAACTTACGGCCCACCCTGTATATATATATATTATATATATATATATATATATAAATTATCTTCTCTTCGCAACACTGGCTCAGCGAAAATGTGTTACGCTTGAATTTGGCACCCTTGACTCAGGAGTTAGGTGAAATGTGGCACTGACCATCTCGACACCATTTTCATTAACGATTTATACTTATGTTGAAAAAGCGAGTCCTGAAATCGAATTTGCACTTTTCACTAATATATATATATATATATATATATATATATATATATATATATACACACACTGCGTTCCAAATTATTAAGCAGATTACATTTTCTCCAATGTTTTCAAAAGTTTTTCCCCGATTTCAATGAAATTTGTAGCAAATAATCACTATATATAGCAGCATTGATGGTATTCATTTCGATAAAATATTTTGATAATTAAAATAATTATCTCATTTTATTGAAAAATGTGTAAAATATTGTGTTCTGAATTATTAAGCAAGTATTCTATTTACGGATCTAAATGGTGAAAATAGGTAAGAAGAAGGATTTAACACTAACTGAGAAAAGAAAAATAGTCAAGTTACTCGCTGAAAATCTAAAATCTATTGAAATTTTGAAGCAGTTTGGCAGAGCTTATCGAACTGTAAACAAGTTTGTAGCGGAGGGTACCAAACTGAGGCAGCGAAGTGATAAAGGAGCTATAAGAAAAGTGACAACGCGGCAAATATCTGTAATCAAGCGTAAATTGCAAAGCATCCATTGTCCTCAAGTAAAGAGGTTTTTGAGCAGGCTGGCATACATAATGTACCAAGAACATCTCGATGTGGAATCCTCCAAACAATTGGCAAGACGTGTAAACCTACGATTCAGTCACCATTAACACCCAGGTACAAGAAGCGGCGTGTTGAATGAGCGCGTCAGTACGTGAAAACAGATTTTAATACTGTATTGTTCACCAATGAATGAAAAGCAACCCTTGAGGGACTTGATGTTTGGTCAAAAAGATGGATTGCTGAGGGCCAATTTCTACCATCGAGATTAAGACGCCAACAAGGTGGAGGTAGTGTCATGTTTTGGGCAGGATTGATAGGCAATGAAGTAGCTGTCCCATACAGAGTGCCTGATGGTGTAAAAATGAATGCCCAGTCTTATACAAACTTTCTAAAAGAAAACCTCATTCCATGGTAGAGATTGACCCTTAGCAATCCATCTTCTTGACCAACCATCAGATCCCTCAAGGGTTGCTCTTCATTCATCGGTTAACAATACAGTATTAAAATCTGTTTTCACGTACTGACGCGCCCATTCAACACGCTGCTTCTTGTACCTGGGTGTTAATGGTGACTGAATCGTAGGTTTACACGTCTTGCCAATTGTTTGGAGGATTCCACATCGAGATGTTCTTGGTACATTACGTATGCCAGCCTGCTCAAAAACCTCTTTACTTGAGGACAATGGATGCTTTGCAATTTGCGCTTGATTACAGATATCTGCCGCCTTGTCACTTTTCTTATAGTTCCTTTATCACTTCGCTGCCTCAGTTTGGTACCCTCCGCTAGAAACTTGTTCACAGTTCGATAAGCTCTGCCAAACTGCTTCGCAATTTCAATAGATTTTAGATTTTCAGCGAGTAACTTGACTATTTTTCTTTTCTCAGTTAGTGTTAAATCCTTCTTCTTACCCATTTTCACCATTTAGATCCGTAAATAGAATACTTGCTTAATAATTCGGAACATCATATTTTACATATTTTTCAATAAAAAGAGATAATTATTTTAATTATCAAAATATTTTATCGAAATGAATATCATCAGTGCTGCTATATATAGTAATTATTTGCTATAAATTTCATTGAAATCGGTGAAAAACTTTTGAAAACATTGGAGAAAATGTAATCTGCGAGAGGAGATATTTTTATCTTTGAAGCGTTCAATTCTGCAATAGTTAGCGGAAATTGATAACTTAACTAAGCATTTTTGAGTTCAATGCGGGAGGTGATATAATTAAAAATAAAAATGAAAAAAATAATACGAGAACGTATTTATGCGTTTTCGAACGAATGCATGAAGTTTTGCGTTTCATAGATTGACACGAGTAAAAATGAATATTTAATAAAATTTATATAGGATAATGATCAAGGGAAATTAATGACGTATAGATGAATATGGTTGAATAATAATATTTATACTACATAACACCACAACATTATTATTAAAGAATTTACCATACATTGAATACGGAAGATGTCCAAATACTAAGCACATGATTCAGTGTACAAGGTATGGGAAACGTAAAGAGAATTGTTATTTTATGACGTCATAGTGTATAAGTCATTATTAGAAAAGATGAATTAGAGAAATACAGTAATGAATAAAGAAGTACAAATCGAAATTCTATCCAAAACTCGCTTAGGCGATTTTGGTTTCTTATGTAAAAATGAACATTCAAACATAAAAACCATACGAGCATAAGTACTGCATGAAGATAATGAATCCATATAATGATGGTATAGGAATTGTTCATTGTTCATTTTTTACATATATATAAATATATATATATATCATCATCAACAACGTCTAAGACATGACCAGATTAAGTTCAGGTCTGAGTAAAGGATTCACCGATTTACATAAATCACCGTTCTGTTCATACACCATAATAGTTGGGTGGGGGACCGTTTAATGTGTCTAGAATGATGTAGGGACCCGTGGTTAGAATCTCACGTAAAACTGTAAGTTCCCTCCACGATATAGCCTCAGATGTTGCAAAGGCGGTGAAACAACTAATATATATATATATATATATATATATATATTACAAAATTAGTCACTTTAGTCCTAATGACATACCGTGAAATTATTTTTTATATCAAAATCAAATTGTAAAGCGTATTGCATGCTAAAATTACGTGTTCATTTATGAGGTGAAAGCTATCATCCAGATGAAGGCTTGAATTTTGGCTACTTTTTCTTATTGTCAATTTAATATGGGTATTAAGGAGTTTAATACTTCATGGTATTAAATCGAACTATTATTTTATACCCTGTTAAGCTAGGATTAGATCAGGTGAACTAGTCATACTGGAATTAGAAGCCCAATGGATTTAAGTCGAACTGGAATACGTTCGAATTTGGTAGAACTGGTAGAACTGGTCGAATTCGAAATTAATCGAATAAAACTACGTCAAATTCGGCCGAATTATTGTAATGAGTTACACAAATTAGGTCGAATTGAAATAAGGTCGAATTGAAATAAGGTCGAATTGAAATTAGGTCGAATTGAAATAAGGTTGAATTTGATTTAGTTCTATTCGATTTATTTCCATTTCGACTTATTCCCATTTTACCAAGTTCGATCTTTCCAGCTCGACTTAATTCCAGTGAATTCGATTTTTATTCCAGTGCCTGAATTCTATTTAATTGAGGTCTTCATAATTTTTAAATTTAACGAAACTTATTTATTTAACCTTATCAATCGTAAGCAGAGGGTTAGAAAAGTAACCTAACCGGGCAGTGAATAGTAGTTAGATCTAATTCCGGGATTATTCGACTCAATTCGTGTACATTCGACTTGCTTCTAGTTTCATCTTATTCTATGGAGTCCCATTTTGGGGACTTTTGGGGACTTTATTCCATTTCAACTATTATACTTCAGTGTTCCCCCTTTGCAGTATATATACACAGTAATATATATATATCCTTCGACTTGCCAAAAGTTCCTTTCAGACAAAAGTGTGAAAACCTATCCAATTCAATTCTTCTCGTTCTTTCTAGCATCTAGCCAAGAACCTCGCCAACAACTTTACTTCTTCTACTTTCCCTCCTCTTTTCCATTACGACGACTCAATTGCCGCCTCTTCTTCCGATAAAGCTGAACTCTTCGCTCATACTTTCGACTCCAATTCAACACTGGACAATTCCAGTGATGTTCCTCCATCTTCTCCCCCCTCCGATTTAATTATGTCTGAAATTAGAATCTCTTCCAAAGATGTTTCTTCTGCCCTGTCTGGGCTCAACTCTAGGAAGGCGTACGGTCCTGATATTGTCCCCCTGCTGTACTCAAGAACTGTGCTTCCGTGCTGATACCCTGCCTAGGTAAACTCTTTCGTCTTTGTCTCTCACCTGGTACTTTTCCTTCCTGCTGGAAGTTCGCTTTCATTCAGCATGTCCCAAAGAAGTGTGACCGCTCCTAACCCTCCAATTATCGTCCAATTGCTCTGATTTGTTGGCTTTCTAAAGTTTTTGCATATATCCTTAATAGGAGGGTTATTAAACACTTCGCTTTTCATTATCTTCTTTCAGATCGTCAGTATGGGTTCCGCCAATCTACTGGCGGTCTTCTTGAATATTTCTCTGACTCTTGGTCATCCTCCTTTCGGGAGTTCGGTGAAACCTTTGCTATTGCGCTAGACATATCAAAAGCTTTTGATAGAGTCTGGCACAAATCCTTAATTTCGAAACTGCCCTCCTTCGGTTTCTATCCTTCTGTGCCTTCATCTCCTGGTTTCCTTTCCGGCAGATCTATATCTACGGTTGTAGATGGCCACTGTTCTTCTCCTAAAGCTATTAATAGTGGTGTTCCTCAGGGCTCTGTTCTGTCACCGACCCTTTTCCTATATTTTTCACTGATGAGTTAAATCGCACTTACTGTCATATCCATTTCTATGCCGATGATTTCACTCTTCACTTCTCCATCCGCTTCACAAATCGTCCCTCTCAACAGTCACTCCATGCTTCGTGTAGGATGGCTATGGTGCACCTGACCTCTGATCTTTCTACTATATCTGCTTGAGGCAGAGAAAACCTTGCGGCTTTCAATGCCTGAGAAACTCAGTTCCTTCATCTGTTTACTCGTCACAATCTTCCACACGACTATCCCCTTACCTTCAACAACACACAACTCAATCCTTCCTCTTCTCTTAACATTCTAGGTGTTTCTTTTCCTCGTGAACTTTCCTGGAAATATCACATATACTCTCTTTCTAAAACAGCTTCTAAGAGGTTAGGTGTGTTGTACCGCCTCTGCAGTTTCTTCACCCCCACTCAGTTGCTGCCTCTGTACAGTGGGTTTGTCTGCCCATTTATGGAATACGCTTCTCATGTGTGAGGTGGGTCAACCCATACAGCTGTACTTGACCGGGTAGAATCAAAAGCTTTTTGTCTCATTAATTTCCCAACTCTTAATGTCTTCAGTCACTCTCTCTTCGCCGCAATGTTGCTTCACTCTCTCCTTACTATCGCTATTATAACGGACACCGCTCTTCTGAACTCTCTAATTGCATGCCTCCTCCTTTACGGAAAGCTTGCAGTACCAGACTTTCTACACATTTTCATTCCTTTTCTGTCCAACTCTCTAACGCAAGGGTTAATTGGTATTTTAAATTTTTCATCTACTGAAGCAGTGAACTCTGGAACAATCTTCCTCCATCCATATTTCTCCCTGTCTATGACCTCCAATCTTTTAAACGCAGAGTGTCCAGACATCTCGAGAACCCCATACCTTGATTTTGGCTCTCTTCTTCCTTTATGGAGGAGAGCGTTTTTGCGGGCGCTCACCCTCGCCCCTTCATTCCTGTATTAAGAAAAAAAAATATATATACAGGGCGTCCCAAACAAATGTATACACACTTTAACAGCTGATAGCTCAATTGATGTTTCTTTCTTTCCAAGTTAAACCCATTAGAATTAATAATGGCAGTCAGACTAAGCTTTGAACAAAGGAAATTCATTCTAAAATGCTACTGGAAGTGTGAAAACGCAGTTGAAGTGCAAAGACAGTTTAGGAGGGAGTTTCAAACAGATCCACCAACGCGACTTACCATCACTCGAATTAGAGATAAGTTTGAAGTCGATGGAACTGTTCAGAATGTCCACAAGAAGCGTTCCGGAAGACCACGGACATCGACAAGCCCCACAAAGCAAGAAAGAGTACTGGAAACGTATCACCAAAGTCCAAGAAAATCTGTGCGGCAAGCGAGTCGTGAGGTAGGAATGTCAGAATCGTCTGTCCAACGCATTTTGAAGCGCTGTCAATGGAAAAGTTACATTCCAAGATTAGTCCATGCTATTAATGAAGATGATGATCCGGACCGAAGAGTGGAGTATTGCGAGTGGTACTTGGCACGATGTGGATGTGGATTGGACGAAGGGGTTTCGTAGAATACCCTCCGCGTTCACCAGACCTCACACCACTAGACTTTTTTTATGGGGATACTTAAAAGACAAAGTCTACGCTATAAAACCTGCAACAGTCGCTGAATTGAGAGCAGCCATTGAACGAGAATGCACACAAATACCAAACGAAATGTTTCGTGATGTTTGCGATTCCATTGCTTCGCGTTATCAGCAGTGCCTGGACCAGAACGGACGTCAGTTTGAAAACAGGCGTTGACAAAACAATTAAATAATGTCTGTAGATTCTATTACATTTTGAAAATGAAATGTATTTTAATAAACACTGCCTTTATAAGTATTTAAAGTGTGTATACATTTTTTTGGGACGCCCTGTATATATATATATAAAAAGGTATTTATTGTAAAAATATAATAAATTATTGCAACATTTTTCACGAACTCTGTTTCCAGAATTTTCAAACAATCAATTCCACGATTTACGTTAAATCTAGAATTAAAACGATACCTTCCCCCCAAAAAAATTTTGGTAAAAGGAAAAAAATAAATTCCTGAACCATTTTTCACCTAAATTCTCTCTCTCTCTCTCTCTCTCTCTCTCTCTTCATTCGTGCGTCAGATGCAAATCTGTATAAGAATTTTATGTTAATCGTTTACGAGATTAAAGAAATGCGAGATCTTAAAAAAAAAAAAAAACGAATCTAATTCTTCCTAAAGGAGTATTTGGAAATGAGGTTCAGGAGTCGTAAATAAATGTAGCTTATTAGTTACTCCCGTCCATTTTGCCTTACGTATGGATTACAAGCGTATTAAGAGATTAGAACTAAACGTAAGCTTAAGAATTATATTTATATCTGCTGAAGAAGGCATTTAACTCGGCCCAGTAAAGGATAATCGCTGCGTAGTTCGTGTAATTCTACTTATGATCTTTCTCTTTGTATAGGGGTACGTGATGCCCACGTCGCAAAGACACTTTCCCTAAGACTGTCGTCGCTAAGTGACGTTGCGTCTATTTAGTAGTTGGACGGGTGACCGTCCTCTGCTTTCAGATGATGTACCGACCTGTAGTTATTCGGATTCCGCGTTAAACTGTACACTTCGTTGTACGGTCAGCTGCGTCTACCTTAGAAGAGTACAGGTGGTAGGCCAAAAGTACATTTAAAATAGGGTGAAAGGTTCTCTTTTATCCCTGGAAGTGTACTTTTTGCTGTTTTCATTTAGCTTCAGAGGACCCCGTTTGTCAAGAAGAGAACTGTTTCACCTACTCTAAATCTCCTACTGACATACTATCAGTTTACTCTTGAAATATATATATATATATATATATATATATATATATATATATATATATATATATATATATATATATATATATATATATATTATATTAATATATATTAATTTTAAATTGCTATTTACCATATAACAACGGCAGTAATCTAGATGAATACATTGATTTGCTGTACAAAATTAAGTCATTATCAGATAACCCCAAATATTCTCACTGTATAATAATGGGGGACTTTAACGCACATGTGAACTCGGAATTCTTTGTAGAATTGGGTAACATGTGCGAGTCGACCAATTTAAGTATAAGTGATGTAGATGTATTAGGGGTAGCCAGTGGTAATTTTACATACGTGAGTGATATCAGTGGTACCACCAGGTGGATTGATCATTGTCTCACTAGTAATAATCTAAAGGATCGAATTGTTAGAGTTCGTATTCTGCATGATTTCCTTCTTTCTGTGCATAGACCATTAGAAATATTAATTAACGTTACCAATTTATGCGCAACACGACTTAACAAGAGCTCAATAGGTAAGAATAATCGCGTCGATTGGTCCAATGTTACGATGCAGCAGAGAATAGAATACAAAGACAGAACAAGTCACCTCTTTAATAATTTAGAAATTTTGCACCTTGCCTGTAATAATCCTTGCTCAAATGATTCTCACTGTAAACTCATAGATAGGTATTATAGTAAGATAATATCCCTGTTAAGAGAAGCAGGAAGCCCCTGATTAAATCTTACAACTATCATACTGAGATTATTCCTAAATGGAATGATTTTATTGCCTCCCTGAAGAGGGAATCGAAAGACGCCTATGATTTGTGGTGCTTTCATGGTAGACCCAGATTAGGACCAGTATACTTGAATGTGTAGAAGTCGGGGTCAGTATAAGGCGGCCATAAGGCGATGTAAACAGGAAGAAGAGTCTATTCGAGCATCAAAAGCCTATGAAGCTCGCATAAATAACGATAATAACAAATTTTGGAAATTTGTTAAGAATCAAACGGGTGTCAAAAATGTCCTCCCTCCGACAATCGATGGGGTGTTGGGGGAGAATGAAATTGCAAAGCTGTGGAAAAACCACTATTCTAACATTCTTAATAGTGTGAGTAGGGATAATCTTAAGATAGATTGAAGCGAAACGATTGTGGGAGGGACAAGGGAAAATACTTTGATATCATTTTCTGAAGTAAAGAGGTTAATTCAAGAGTTAAAGGCTGGTTCTGCGTCAGGGGTAGATGACTTATCGAATGAGCACTTAAAATATGCAAATGACGTAGTATGTCTGCATATATCATTGCTCCTATCAGCCATGCTTGCTCATAACTATATCCATGCAGAGTTCATGAGGGTATATATCTTGACCCTGGTCAAAAATAAGTACGGAGACATTCTGTCCAGCAATAATTACAGGCCTATTGCTGTCGCTTCCTGCTTCTAGAAACTACTAGAAAAACTCTTGTTACTCCGATTAAATGATTTCCTATAGACATCTCCTAATCAGTTTGGTTTTAAAAGGTCCCACTCAACTGACCTGTGTATCTATGTACTGAAAGAAACAATATCTAAATACATTGACATAATTCAACTATTTATAGCTGTTTCCTAGATATAAGTAAGGCATATGATAGGGTGAACCACAATATTTTATTTGCAAAACTAGAAAATAGGAAGGTTCCCATGTACATATTAAATTTATTGAAGTTTTGGTATTCCCACCAATCTTTCACTGTTAGGTGGGGCAATGTACTATCCGAGTGTTTTGGCTCCTCTTGCGGGGTGAGACAAGGCTCCTTGCTCTCCTCTATGCTGTTTAATGTGTATATCGACGGATTAATTGTTTCACTTAATGAGGCAACAGTGGGATGTTGTATAGATAACACAAGGATAAATAACTTAGTTTATGCCGATGATATGGTGTTAATAAGTCCCTCTGTTAAAGGTCTGGATCGGCTACTAAAAGTCTGCGAAGTGTATTCGCAGAAACATGATATTCTTTTTAATGTTACAAAAACTAAGGTTATGCAATTTCATCCTAAAAGCTGTAATCAGCCAGCTGATATAAGGTTTAAAATGAATGGTGAAGTAACTGAGGAAGTAGAAGAGTTTAAGTATTTGGGTCAAATTATTACCAGCTCCTTGAGTGATGACTCGGATATAAGAAAACAATCTCGAAGCCTGTGTTGTAAAGCGAATATGACCATAAGGAACTTTCGATTCTGTACAAGTGAAGCTAAAGACACTCTCTTTCGTACTTTCTGCAGTAATATATACGGACAGCAACTCTGGGTGAATTATAAAAAAGGTTCTGGCAGAACTCTAAATTTGCTGTACAACAGGTCTTTTAGACTCTTACATAAATTACCCCGAGATGCTCAGCTTCGCAAATATTTGCTACCGGCAATGTCCCGAGCTTCCAGGAGGTAACAAGACGTGCTCAACACAGTTTAATGCAAAGAATTAAAAAATCAACCAACCCGATCATCCAAGCTATCCATGAGTCTTGCCATTTATCCTCTAAGCTATGGACTTCTTGGTACGAAAACGTCTGTCTGTAGCTCCACTTAACTTCGACATTAGTCACATTACAGTATTATTTCTAATCAATTGTATATATTTTTATCCTTAGTATATGAACTGTCATTGTATTATAATATTTGTCGTATGGACTATAGTCTGCCAATAAACCTTTTCATTTTCATTTTCATTCATATATTATCGTGTATTCGTTTTCAATAATGAGAAAAGTTAATAATTTTTTTTGGAGTGTAGTAAACTGATTTAATTGTATGAAATTAACATATGTAAAATATAATTACCTTTCAAATGTTCCGCGCGATGATTCCTCACTTCACGAAGGTCAAGCTTGTCGCCCCTCATCTCTAGTTGACACTAGCTGGCAACACAGAGAGAGATTAGGCCGGAGGTATACCCAGAAGTCAGTTTTGGGCGCAGTCAGTGAGGATAAGGAGTGTTGGTTTGGTTAAGATGTAAGATGTAACTGTTCTAATTAAAATAAACCAGTAAATAGTGATAATCGTCATCATTGCCCAATCCCACCGCTGCCACCAAAAATGTCGTGAAGCACCTTTAATGTGTATTTGCTTTTCTTTAATTTTACGTTATCTGCGTTATTTTCATTCTTAATATTTATTTTTACACTAATTTCTGTACTCTTTAAAACGGTAGACGGGTAGGCTGGCCGGTTCTCCACTGAACATGGAGCCTGCAGCTGATATTTTCTTTGAACAAAGCGTGGGAGTGGGAAATGACGACGATTATCACTTCTTTACTGGTTTATTTTAATTAGGACAGTAATAATAACAGGGGAAAGCGAATGTAAATTCATAATTTAACACTGGATCGTGGAGAGAGCTTCTAGTTAACTTTTAAATCACAATTACATCTTAACCAAACCAACACTCCTTATCTTCACTAGCCGCCCCCGTGACTGACTTTTGGGTATGTCTCCGGCCTAATCTCTCTCTCCATGTTGTGAACTAATGTTTTATATTTCAAATAATTATATTTTACACATGTTAATTTCATACAATGAAATCAGTTTACTACACTTCAAATAAAACATTAAATTTCCTATTTATTGAAAACCAATACTACGCGACACTCAACTCATATATATATACAGGGCTATTGAAAATGATTCATCCGATTTCAACAGAATACTTCCGTACCTATCAACCGTGCATCAACTGGGCATACACCACATGAAAGAGGAAATCTCCGAGTTTTACAAGATCACCGCGAGAGGGCTCCAAAGTCACGCTGTGGCCTAGCCTAGCAACAAACAGTCAGTGTGAAAATGGCGTCCTCACAGCAGAAGGCGTTTTGTGTGTTGCAGTTTTCGGGCCCCCTAGGTCGCCGGATCTTACACCGTGCGACTTCTTCCTTTGGGGGTACGTTAAGGATACTGTGTACGTGCCACCGTTGCCCACATCTTTGGATGAGCTCCGAACTCGCTTTGTTACTGCCGTAGAGTCAGTGACAACGGACATGCTGGAGCGAGTATGGGAGGAATTCGACTATCGTGTCGACGTTGCTCGTGTAACTAGGGGAAGTCACATAGAGCATTTATGAGGTGAGAGACAAAATTTGGACAGTTTTTCTTTTGGTTGATGTATCACAAATCACACTGTATTTGTAACATTAAAAAATATTCTCATTTGAAATCAGGTGAATCATTTTGAATAGCCCTGTATATATATATATATATATATGATACACGATAATTTTCCCAGAAGAGTTCCTTGTTCCATGCACGGTCTGTGTGTATCTTGAAAAACTTCAGGGAACCATTCTGAGTTCAATCCTATATATATATATATATATATATATATATATATATATATATATGAAAAATTATTATTTTTTTTTGCAGAGTAAATTTATAGTTTCTTTTTTACCTTTCTCTCTAAAGTAGACACAGCGGACAGATTTCAGAGTGATAGGCCATCTCTATCATAATCCCCACCCGCTTCCAATCCCTGGCTGTTGGTACGAAGGCAAAATCATGCAATTTCGCAACGAATCGTTTTATATATCTTCAAATTCCGAATAAAGAAAACCAATTCCGTGTCATAATAATATTTTACCCAAAAACCAATTTGGGCGATGGAGTGAAGTAATAACAAGAGAATCTATTTAATGTCCTACTCTCTATTTATCCATTAATCCTATAATTGATTTTGTATCCTATTCTGCAAAAGAGATCTGAGGATAAACTGCATCCTTCCTTGACGGAAGGGGCAATTTATTACGACATACCCTGCATGGAATTTTCATTCCATGACCTATAAATATCCCTGAACTAAGTGAGTGTGTACACCATAAAGCTTTCGAGAATGGATGCCGTTCTACCGGTTCATCAAATGATATATATTGATTAATTCCATCAAATTCCTTCTTATAAATCATCTTTCTTCTTAATCTATTGTTTATTTTGGACCTATAAACATTTGTCGACGGGAGATTTCATCCACATTCTCATAAAGTAACTTAACTTAATCTGACTTAATCAAGTAAACTAACTCGACCTAATTTAATCTAACAGCCAAAAAAAAAAATTATTGGTTGGATGTCTTATCAACGGAGTGTCCATCAGCTTGGTTTATTTTTAAGGTTTGTTTTCTCTACAATGAAGAATGTCAATGAAGAATGTCCAAAAACTTTCTATACCCAGTGGGATACCCAATGGGAAATACATTGAGACTCTTAACCCAATGGAAGATACATTTATTTACGGGACCATATTATTATGGGTGCCCTAGGTAGCCTAGTGGTTAAGACGCTTGGCTGCTGGTGGGGCGTGGTTCGGATTCCAAATTAAACTATTAACCAAACTAAATGGGTAAAGACTTTTCCGACAAACCTTATAGTACATTTAAGGGGGACATGAATATTTCTGAACAGTGTTTGAATAGTGTTTTATATATTTAGTATATAATTTTATTATAATTAGTGCGGTAGAATTTAGTAAAATTATGAGCTTAAGCTTATCTATTTGAACCAATTACATCGCCATAAGAAATATAATTAGTTCAAAATCGGTCCAGAAATGAAAGATGGACCATTCGTTTTACCAATAAATCGTTCTGTAATTGGTTCAAATAGAAGAATTAAATTTTTAGAAACGGTGCTCTGTATGGATCAACGTTACAGTATATAGCCACTAGCCAGTTACCAAAACTCATGATACACTAGGCCGTGAGATATGGATGTGACACAGTGTGTCCCGACTTTGGTGGTAACAAATGGAACAGTCGGATCAGAAAGTCATGCACTGAAAATCCATCATGTTTCTTACTGAAAAATATTGATAATATTAATAATAAGTAATATAGTAATTAAAAAACAGATTGCTCTCTAAGTATATTGCTTTGAACAATCCATGCAGTTCATATAAGCTGACTCACTGGGGTTAGTACCAAACTAAAATTTTTATAATTTTCCACGCCTTTCGTATACAGATGGTGGCACCCTCTCGCGGTAATTCTTTATTTTCACCTTAAAGACTGAGGCTTTCTTATTTTTGTAGCGCAACTCATTTCAAAACCGAGCTTATCATCAAACTCACAGTCTTGAGGGGAAACGATATGACTTAGAAAGAAGGAGGCTAATTTCCCTTGTGTGCGATGTCATATAGGATTAAGCGGAAGGCCAATTTTTGTGACATTTCTATAAGCATGCTTTGCCGGCTTTACGATAAGGGACCCAAAATTGTCTGAAATGTTTCAAAATAGGCGCATCTTCTCTTCATATTTATTAAATTATTTCAATTCATATATATATATATATATATATATATATATATATATATATATATATATATATATATATATATAGGAGAGAGAGAGAGAGAGAGAGAGGAGAGAGAGAGAGAGAGAGAGAGAGAGAGAGAGAGAAATCTTGTTAACTGGAGGCCCTATCAAATAATTAATTAATAATTAATTAATGTTTGCTTAAGGGTCACCATTTGATCTTTTGGTTAAAAGAAGGAAAAGAATAAATAGCGCGTCTTTTTCTTTATTAAACAAAACAAATAAATGTTACAGTGATTAACATTAAAAAATCTGGATCAAATGTAGAATTCGGACCCAGCCTTCTTTAGTTAGCTTATAAGACTAACTAACGAAAATATCACAACCTAACCTAACCAATCGTTAGGTTAACTGTACGCCCTTGACGATTGGTTAGGTTAGGTCATGATATTTTCGTTAGTTAGCCTTATAAAGCTAACTAAAGAAGGCTGGGGTCCGAATTCTACATTTGATCCAAAAATCTGAATGAAAATCGCGCTAAGCAATGTTCATAACTTGCTGAGATTAAAGTTATTTACAATGACGTACAAATGTACAGTGAATGATTTAGATGACGAAATCATTGTAAGAGTAGGCGCCAATGAATTTAAGTTCCTTAGGTTAAATGAATGATAACACAGGCCTGCGATGGTTTTGTTGTCCGAAATATTTTATCATTTATATAGTAATTTTTGCACGCTGATTCCGAAAATAATATTCATGTTTCGCCATCACGTACAGATTTTTCACAAAATGTCATATTTCTTATTACATACGTCAGTAATTTTCATTAAAATTGACTCGATTAAATTTTGATTAAAAAATACTGCCTATAAATGCTTCCAGATCAGAAGTGACGTCATAGCGTCTTCTAGAACATTCAAGAAACGCACCGCAAGTATATAAGTGATTGACGAGCCACGAGATGAGTGACTATATTTCTCTTTTGAAATTTGTTTATTTGTCGCTATGGCAACCAGAGGGTGTGTAAATGGCCCAAACATTTTCTGTTATATTTGTGGAAAATTTACTGTGAAAAAACAAAGGCGAGATATTACAGACTTCGTCATGAAAGTATACTATGCGTACTTCGGAATGAAACTTGGGGGATCAAGGCAAATCATGGGCTCCACATAAAGTTTGCAGTGTTTGTGTTGAACAACTTAGACTGTGGAGTAAAGGTAAAAAGGATTCTTTACCGTTTGGGATTCCAATGGTCTGGCGTGAGCCTAGAAATCACATGTAACGTGCAAGGCTACAATACTAAAAATAAAAATAAAATTTCTTATCCAAACTTTCAGTCTGCTATAAGACCTGTTGCTCATGGACCTGGTATACCTGTACCTACTAAACCAAATAATCTTGATGTAATTTCATCTGATTCGGTGTCTGATGACGATGGAAACGATAATATTGATTGTTTTCAAACCGAAACATCTGGTGAACCCCAATTGTTTACACAAAGTGAACTTAATGATTTAGTAAGAGTGTTGTGTCTCTCGAAGAATTCTTCAGAGATTTTGGGATTCAGACTTCGTGCAAAGAACTTGCTTTCTCCCAGGACGTCATTTTACTGGTACAGAAGTCGAAAAAAAGAATTCATCCAATATTTTTCTCAAGAAAATTCACTGGTATATTGCAACAATATTTCGGAACTAATACTTAAGCTAGGCGCTGCAGTCTATGATCCAAATGAGTGGAGACATTGCATTGATTTCTCCAAAAGAAGTCTAAAAGGCGTCCTCCTTCACAATGGTAACTTGTATGCATCCGTTCCTGTGGCTCATTCGGTTCACTTGAAGGAAACGTACGAAAATTTTGAGCTTCTTCGAGCTAAGGCTAAATAAAAGGAACACGATTGGCTACTTTGTGGAGACTTAAAAGTGATTTGTATATTGTTAGGTCAACAACCAGGTTATACGAAGTTTCCATGTTTTTTGTGTGAATGGGATAACCGAGCAAGAACTCAGCACTGGATAAAAAAGGAATGGCCACGCAGAGTCAACCAGACACCTGGTTCTAAAAACATTCAACGTGAAAGTTTGGTTGACACGAAGAAAGTCCACTTACCTCCGCTTCACATAAAATTGGGCTTCATGAAGCAATTTGTTAAGGCCTTGGACGAAGATGGAGATTGTTTTAAGTATCTGTGTGACAAATTCCCAACTCTTTCGGAAGCAAAATTGAAAGAAGGAATTTTCGTTGGTCCCCAGATTAGAAAACTGACTTTGGATGAACACTTTGAAAGAACAATGAACAATCTTGAAAAAGAAGCGTGGAGATGTTATCAGCAAATTTTTGGGGAACATCAAGGACCCAAATTACCAAAAATTGTGAACAACATGCTAAGTAAGTTCAAAGAGTTGGGTTGTAATACGAGTTTAAAATTACATTTCTTACATTCACACTTGGATTACTTCCCTGAAAATCTCGGAGCACTCAGCGAAGAACAAGGAGAACAGTTTCACCAAGACATTAAAGAAATGGAGAAAAGATATCAGGGAAGGTGGGACATCAGTATGATGGCTGATTACTGCTGGATGTTGAAACGGGATACTCTAGAATTATTACATAAAAGAAAAGGAACAGGGCGTACATTCGAGACCAAAAGGCATAATAGATCTCATAAGAAAACTCGGGACAAATAAAGATGAATATGTAATTGACGTTAATAGCCTTCTTTTTTTTAAAGTTGTTTGCATTTGTAATTAGTATAACAAAGCGAAATAGGTACCTAATGTAAATTGAAGTAAATAATATTTATTTATGTTGTTGTTTTTTTCTCTTCCAGTTTGCAGAAAATCCTTCCGTGGTAGAAAAAATGGACACCTTATCGAAATCAGCGTAGTTGAATTATATAAAATCAGTTATTAGTAAGAAAACAACTCTTACAAAGTTCTCATTCGCAGGCCTGTGTAATTGGCCAAAGTGGAGACCTGCTAATTTAGGTGTGGCATCTCGTGGAAGCTAGCTTTGATTCAAGAAGCTTCAGAGGGGAGTCTGGAGCGAAGGTGCGATGTGACGTCATCTTGGTCGCTGTCTTGAAACATGTCGCCACATATATATATATTAATTGTTTGACTTATAACAACTATTCTTATAAAGCACAATGACTTACTTATTTTATCTACTCCTTTCTGCAGTCTACTTGCAATGATTCTAAATTATATTTCCTCTACGGTAACTTGTCGACTTAAGGACAATGGAGGAACTCAAAACGGGAGATTGAAACGGCATATTTCCCTTCAATTGATTTTATATGATCAACACTAAGGACGTAATTAAGGGAAAGCGAGTGGGTCATACATTTTTAACAGACACACACACACACACACACACACACACACACCACACGTACAAACACCTTACAGTTTTTTACATTTTACCCTAAGTTGCATTTTCAAATAAATCAAACATCATTACATCACATAACCACCACCAGCGAAAACCTGGTTATAAAATGGTCATAAAATGGTCATAAAATGGTTATAAGTATTCGCACAAAGAAATATTTAAGTTATATTCGTCCTTATATTTTGTACCATGCATACGATAGTTATGAAAAGTTTACCGTTTTGTTTAGAAATTTTTAACAAATAAAAAAAAATTAGTTCAATTCCAACATATTTATTACATATGCAAAATATCAAATGAATTTGAAGAAAGTAAAAAAAAAAGCTAAAATGCAAAAGATTTCGTACATTTACTTAAAAAATTATTTGATACTTTCTGTATGTTCACCTTTTGATTCAATGACTTTCAATGATTTGTTTTGGGTATTTTTCTAAAAGGTTTCGACATCTCTCACTAGAAATTTCAGCCCATTTTTTTAGGAAAATTGGGCTACGTCGTAGTCGTAGCCAATGTCGTAACACCGCTTCCCGTTGATCAGCGAAGTTAAGCGACATTGGGTCTGGGTAGTAAGTAGTTGGATGAGAGACCGTCCTCCGCGTCCAGATCATGTAGCGACCCGTGGTTCGGATCCCAAGTAAAGCTGTAGGTCCCCTCCGTCATATGACCTTAGTTGTTGCGAAAGAGGTTAAACAACCCCAATCATTATCTTAAGGAAAATTGTTGCAATTCATTCAGATTCGAAGGGTTTTTCTCAAACCATAAATTCTCGATTAAATTGAGTTCTGGGTTTTGACTAGGCCACTCGAGAAGTTTAAAATTCTTTTCTTGAAACCATTTCATGGTGCTCTTACTTTTATGTTTTGGATCATTACACTGGTCAACACTCATTTTATTGCCAATCATATTAGAGTGATTTTGGGGTAACTTTGTGGTGCTGATTCCGAATATGACATCGGTTTTGCTAGATTGGCTCTAATTATGAGATAATTGGTACCCATTGAAACACGTAAAAATGCAAAAAATTAATGTTCAGGCGGAGCCTACTTACTGGTTGGGTAGCCGATGACTTATATACGGAGGGGGAATATTCTAGAATGATCGCGGAGTAAACACTAAGAATATTCGCGTGTCTCACCATCTAGAATGTTCCGGTAGTTTCCCATATGCACGCGTTATGGTTACGTTTCCTATTAATTGAGGGTATTCATTATCTCAAGAACTAGAGCCAAATCGGAAAAACTACTTTCATTTTGGAATTCAGCAACCCCAAAATACCCTAAATTCGTACGAATTTCCTTGGCAACGAAACAAAAATGTTTTTTTGTTGACCTGTGTTATCTTGTTGCAGTAACCAACTGCCACCCATTCGCAACTTCCGAATTGAAGGCAATACATTAATACATTTTCTTCTAAAATTTCTTGATATTTCTTCGAATTCAAGATTCCAATGATGAACACAAGCTTTTCTGGACCAGAAGCATTAAAACATCCCCAAAGAAGCAAACTACCACCATGTTTAACCGTGGAAAGGTTTTTTTTTTTTATCCTCGAATGTAGTATTTGATTTTCGCCAAACATACCGTTGCTCGTTGTTCCCGAATAATTTCATTTTGATCTCGTCTGTCCAGAAAACTTTCTCTCAGAATACAAATCCATCATTTTGATGATCTTTGGCGTACTTTAAACAAACTTCTTTGTGCCCTTTTCGTAGCAGAAGTTTTCTTCGTGCAAATCTTCCATACAGACCATTCTTTCTCAATGTACGACGTACAGTAGAGGGATGGACATCGATCATAGACAATCTTTATGTTTAGCAAATATCAACTGAAGTCACTCGTGGATTCGCAGCAGTCATTCTTTCAATGCGTCTAGCTCACTAGCTCAGGGATTCTCAACCGGTGGGTAATCACCACCAAAGGGGTAATTTGGGATATCCAGTTGGGGGGGGGTAATGGAAGCCTTCGTGAACTTTAGAAAAAAACATAAATCAGACAATTGTATGATTATAAACTTCTTTAACTGTTGGTTAATTTATGCGTCATTAGGGGTAACGGGATGAGCGCCAATGCTTCAGGTGGGTAATGGAAGTAAGTGGGTTGAGAACCCTTGGTCTAGCTGTATGTTGTGAAATCTTGCAAGGTCGTCCACGCCTTGATAGAGGCGTCGTAAATGGAATTCGAAGTTCTCCTATCTTCCTATAACTCTTTCCAGATTCGTGTGCAACAATAACAGAACTCTTAAGATCTGTAGACAGCTCTTTACCAAGACGACTCATCGCTTACTAATGGCTTGTACAATCATCAGTCTTCCATGAAGAGTGAAAGAGAAAATTCTACAATTCAGAATTGCCAACAGCTTCTAATCAATAAACAGCGAAATAGTAATAAAAAAATTTAAATTCTTCAAGCTTTAGGTGGACACACAAAGTATTAATTAATTTTGTAAATAATTGTACGAAAACTTTTGCATTTAACTTTTTTTATTTTCCTCAAATTCTTTGATGTTTTACATTATATGTTTGGAGTTAAACTAATTTTTTTATTTGTTAAATTTTTCCAAACGAACGGTAGACTTTCTTAACCATCCGTTGCATGATACAAAAGATAAGGACGAATATAACGGAAATATTTCTCTGTACGAATCCTTATGAGCGCCACTGTATGCCCGGGCGACACACCTATTTGCTTTTGTTTTGAAATCCTCTCTTAGATTGGTCAGTTTTTGAAACAAACTCTCTGATTAGTCAGTTTTTAGACCAAAACTCCCTCTCTGAACACAAGGTAAAACGTAAACATTTATCGCGTTAACACATAAGGCCTTCCGAGGAAGAAGTGGCTAAGCGACAAAAGTAAAAATCGCCAGAAAAACGCAGTTAAAAGTTGTACCAATTTGAAAGTTCCATAACTTTTTAACTTTTTAAGATATTTCGTCGAAATATCTTCAAAAGCTAAAAATTTATGTAATTTTTTTCAAATTGGAACAACTTTCAACTGCGTTTTTCTGACTATTTTTACATTTGTCGCTTAGCCACTTCTTCCTTGGAGGGCCTCACATAGTAATAACAAAAATAATTTTGTACTCATTGACCATCGTACTAATCATTAAATTCCATGCTTTAATTCTAAACAGTACAATTATAAATGTAACTTCGTTATTCAATAATGTTACAATTTGGTAAAGGTTTATCTCATTGTTGTGGTATAATTACGTTGCATGCATATTTTCAGGTGTCATTTCAGTATTATTAATATTATTATTATTATTATTTTTTATAGGCTTGATATTTGCGTTAATATCTTAGGAAGTAAATATTATATTTTAGTTCATGCAGGACGACCTTAGTTCAATCTTATCTCTCCCTTTATATTTGGGGAATTTGATGAAGGAGAGAATTGTTTTCTACTCTCTTTTTATCTTGCCCTAATAATAACCATGGTTGGACAGGGACTTTTATAGGAATGTCATACACACACACACACACACACACAACACATATATACATATATATATATATATATATATATATAAACACACACACTGTAAGGGGTTCAAAAAACCTTAGCCCCCCCCCCCCCCCCCCCCCCCCCCCCCCCCCCCCCCCCCCCCCCCCCCCCCCCCCCCCCCCATTTGCAGCTTACATGTTTACTTATATCGAAATAGTTTTTAGTGATTATAAAAATATATAAAATTCTTTATTTATTGCAGGTATTAAAATTACTCTAGCTGATAAAGTGATAATATAATGGCTTCTCAATTATTGGTGATTCGGAGAGGCAACGTGTGATAGATCGCATACGAGCAATAACATTTCGGGAAGCTCGTGATGCTGGAGCCACCTTTATAACACGTTCATGGGTTGCCAAAAAGTTGCGAAGAAGTGAGGACTTCGTCAAAAGAAATTGGAATAAAACTTTGGATGAATGTGAAATGGATACAACCAAATCTGGGCGCCCAAATTTGCCACTCTCTCAGGAAACAAAGGACACCATTGAAAGCGGTACGCGTAAGCGGAAAAATCAGCTGTGCTAAACTTTCTAGAGAGATCGAAGTGTTGAGAGGAAAGATCGTTAGTGATGAGATCATTCGACTGTACCGTCATAGGCAAGGTTTAAAGCCTTGGCATGAACTTCCAAAGCCAAGAAAAACTCAACTTAACATCGATGACAGAATGTGGTTTGCCCATTATCTTGAAGATTGGGATGTAGATGATTTCATGCATTTAGCTGTCTCCGATCGATGAATTTTTTGTTTACGTAACACGTCGGCCTAACTACCAAAATGATCGAGTGTGGGCCACAACACCAGATGAAATCGATGACAATGAACATTATCGCGAATTATTAAAAAGTCTAGACTGTGTTGGTGTGTTTGTTTTGTTCGCTGCAAAGAAGCTCATGTGGGTGTTGAAGCCAAATGGTCAGAGTTGGGATGGACAGTATTTTCGTGATATTATTCTATCCCAGCATGTCATTCCTTTTCTAAGAAACCCAAACAATGTTATGGATGTCGATCAGGTCACACTTCTGCACGATAAGGCCGCCTGCTTTAAGGCATTAGCCACTCAACAGTTGTTGCGGAACCATGAGATCGATTTCTTTGGAAATGAAGAATGGCCAGGAAATTCTCCTGACCTGAACGTCTGTGAACACATTGGATCAGTTATAAAGGACAAGGTTGAATGTCTCTCGTTTCAAGAACCTGCAGCAAATCGATTTTCGAAGGATACAATGACGCAACACATTGAAACTGTTTTAGCAAATTTGCGTAACGATCAAGATCTATTCACGTCACTTTTGGCAAGCTACCCAAAGCGAATTCAGGCTGTCTTGGAAGCCAATGGCGGGAACACCAAGTTTTAATTGTTTCTCATTAAATGCAAGATTAAATTCTCTTTTGTAAGGTATGTTTAGTTTTACTGTACCTCTAATGGTTTAGGCCATGGGCGGGGGGGCTTAAGGTTTATTGGAGCCCCGTATATACAGTTTATATATATATATATTATATATATATATATATATGGTACTTTTGCATTATCCTCCCAACACTAATTTTTTTTTATAATGGCGCCGGGCTGTTTTTACCGTAACCTAACCTAACCAAACCTAACCTAACCTAACCTAATACCAACACTAATTTTTTTTATAATGGAAGGAAAATAAAGTACCATAACCAAAACCAAACCAACATTATGTAAAAAAATTAGTGTTGGGAGGATAATGCAAAAGAACCATATATATATATATATATATTAGGGTGATGCAAAATAACTTATCATTTCAAAAACTTGAAGACACCCTCTAATTTTATTTAATTTAGTGTAAAAACTGAACATGCAAAATTTCAGCACAATTGAAGACATTTTAGAGGTTGCTACCATCCATTGAACATTTTGTATATTGTTATTTTTCAGTTTGTATTTATTGTACATTTATTTATTTTGCAGATTTCATCAAAAATGGTAGTCAGCAACATATAGCAGTCATAACAGACTCTGAACCTCTTTCCGTAAACCTTCTCATCCCTTTCATTGCTATAGACGCCGTGGCCGAACATTCTAGAATCATTTCTTTGCTGTGACGTCACTGTTGCGGCCGCGTCAGTGTAAGTGCGGCGTCACTGACTCAGTATCTTTGCTGCCTTCGCTGAGAGTGGTTGTATAGCAGTTGCTGAGTTGCACTCATGGAGCGGCATACGCGTCACAAAACAGTTGTTTGGCTCATAGGACATCCTATAGAGTCCTTCAAAGAAACCCAGCTTCCATCTAAAAGGGAAACATTAGCATTGTTTATGAACTACAAGATCAATAAAAAGCAACAGGTGAAAACAGCGGCTTTGTTGACTGCTAGAGATGTTATGGATGTGTGGGAAAAGGCACGCATCCCAACAGTGTTGAAATGTCATGTCGTGGAGAGAGTAAAGAAACTTTTCAACGAGTGGGAGAAACTAAAGAAGAACAGAAATAATAAGAAGAAGCAATCACCTGCACTACTTCAAAAACAAGAGAGCTGGCAAAATGACTTGCAAGATCTGTTTGACATTGCACATGCAAGTGCTCTTGACATGATAAAGATAGATGAAGATCGTGAGTTTTTGATGCTGCAACGACAAAAAGGAAGAAAAGGCAAAATGTCTGGAGTGGATAAAGTTTTTTCACAAATGGAAGAGATTGCTAGAGAAAAGGAAACATTGCTTGAAAAGAAAAGAAAGAGGGAAACAGCCGTTTTCGAAGCAGCAGTGCTCTCAAGTTCAAGTCCTTCAAGTTTGAATGAAGATAGTTCAAAATCAGAAGAAGAATTTGTTGCTGACCCTCAGCAGCCATCAACTTCGAGACAAAGTAGATCAAAGTCTAAGAGTGCAAAGCTTATGGATTCTTCAATGCTTGTATCTCTTGATGCTGCAAAAGTAAGTGATAGAGCTGCTTCGGAAATCTTGATCCCAACAATCAATGCTCTTGGGCAAAACCCTGAAGAATACAGTGTTAGCTATTCATCGATACGGAGAGCAAGACAAAGGAACCGCAAGACAATGGCAGAAAATTTGAAGCAGGATTTCGAAACAAATTGCCCTCTCCAAATACATTGGGACGGCAAACTACTGGAAGATATTACTGGTCATGAAAATGTTGATCGACTGCCAGTTCTAATTTCCGGCCAAGGAGTTGATCAGCTTCTTGGTATTCCCAAACTTGCCAGAGGAACTGGTCAAAACATTGCAGATGCTGTCCATCAGTTAGTATTGGAGTGGAATATATCTGACCAAGTGAAGGGCATGTGTTTTGACACCACTGCCTCCAACACAGGTTCTAAGAGTGGTGCTTGTATGTTACTAGAGCAAAGATTGGATAAAGATATGCTGTGGCTGGCTTGCCGACATCATTTTCGAAATAGTGTTAGAAGCTGCAGTTTCTGTCTCCTTGCCATCTTCTAGTGGCCCTGACATACAACTGTTTAAGAGATTCAAAGCAAAGTGGGTGGAAATTGACAAGAACAATTACCAAACAGCAACAGATGACCCTAACATTGCAGAGAAAATCTCAGATGCTGAAGAACTCATTCAATTTGCTCAAGCTCAGCTTGATGAACAGCAGCCTCGTGATGACTACAAGGAATTGCTCGAGCTAACGCTCATTTTCATCGGTAGTGCCCCCAAGTCAGGAATCAGCTTTAAAGCACCCGGAGCTTATCACAGAGCACGATGGATGGGCAAGCTAATTTACTGCATTAAAATTTGGATGTTTAAATCTCAGTTTAAACTAACTGAGAGAGAGGAAAAAGGACTGAGAGATGTTTGCTTCTTTTCAGCTGCGATATACATCAGATCGTGGTACCTGGCACCCATACCCTCATGCGCCCCCCGTTCAGATTTGCATTTTGTGCAAAGTCTGCAGCTCTACAAGCAAAAGGATGACAAAATTGCAAGTGCTGCACTCAATAAGTTTTTGAGACATTTGTGGTACCTCTCTGAGGAGCTTGTGGCGCTTGCATTTTTTGATTCAGCTGTTTCGCATGAGACAAAAAACAAAATGAAGCATGCTCTGCAGAAACCAGTTGACTCAAAACCGAGCAAACGAGCATCAATAAATCCTGAATCAGCTGGGCAGAAACAACTGCAGGATTTCGTTACTGCGAACACAAAAAGATTCTTTGAAATCCTAGAGGTGCCTTGCACTTTTCTTGAAAAAGATGCTGAAGAATGGAATGATGATGAAAGTTATGCGAATGCAAGAGATATCGCATATGGACTCAAAGTGGTAAACGACATTGCGGAAAGAGGTGTACGACTGATGGAGGAATACAACAAACTGATAACCAATGATGAAGAGCAGAAACAATACCTTCTTCAAATTGTTAAAAGTTACAGGTCGTCACTCTCAAACAAAAACAAGAAAACATTACTCTTGCTTCACAAAAAACGAAAATAAACATACATAAGTGGTTATGATATGCCTACTGGGGAAACTTCCACATAAAAAAAAGTTAACGCGCTATACGCTGTACCTCAGGGGTGGTGCGGAAATCAGCGTGCCTATTATTTACTATTTTATGAGCTCACTACGTACTATAGTCTAGAATGTCATCGTTTTTTTTCAAACTAGGTTAACTAGGTAAATATCAAACCGGCTCCGGCGAAAATATCAACAAAACAATATTTTTGAGCACAAACTGATATACATTTATTTTAAAGCTTGGTAGCAACCTCTAATTTTCTCTTTTTCAACCCCAAATTTCGCATACAATGCTTTCTTAGGAATATGAATAAAATAGGAGGGTGTCTCCCTGAAAATTGAAAAAAAAAAATTTGACCCCTTTTTTGCATCACCCTAATATATATATATATATATATATATATATATATATATATATATATATATATATATATATATATATATATATATATTCTTCCCCTACAGTCTTCCACTTTCAAAAATCATGCTTTAACATTCAATCTTAACAGCTTATTAACATTTTACCACGTTAAAATAATACTAATAAAAAATAAATTAAAACATTCTTTTTCTTTTCACATTCATCAGAATTTTGACTCGAGTCATTCATTGTCTGCGAAGCAATTCTTTCTCCAAATATACATTGAATTAAAGTTTAAACAAAAATGTTAAAAAAAGGTTGTTTTTTTAGGGGCCAGGGGGGGAGGGGGAACTTTGGCGATTGTGTATTAAATGAAGTATAAAAGAATGAGTTTTCTTTTTGTTATGGAATATCGTTAGAAGAATAGGTTTTTGTAGACCGTTCAAATAGAATCTGCATTTTAAGATTTAGAATATATCCTTTAACAATAGAATAAGTGGAAGTACATACGTGTGTGTGTGTGTGTATATATATATATATATATATAACTGCAAACACGAGGTATAATTAACGTAAAGAACGACGCTTGTATAGGAGAATATCCCGCGCAAGATGAGAGAGAGAGAATGAAACAAATGAAAAAATGAGGTAACCACCCGGGAATCGAACCCGGGATCTTCCGATTGCCGGTCAGATATGATAACCATTACACCATGGGCCTCACTCATTCAAATGCCGTAATTCTTCTACATACGCGCAGAAACCAATGCCCCAAGGGGGCACCTCCCGCATGCCGTACATTATATACATTTAACTGCAAACACGCAGTGGTTACCTCATTTTTTCATTTGTTTCGTTCTCTCTCTCTCATCTTGCGCGGAATATTCTCCGATATAAGCGTCGTTCTTTACGTTAATTATACTGCGTGTTTGCAGTTAAATGTATATAATGTACGGCATGCGGGAAGTGCCCCCTTGGGGCATTGGTTTCTGCGCGTATGTAGAAGAATTACGGCATTTGAATGAGTGAGGCCCATGGTGTAATGGTTATCATATCTGACCAGCAATCGGAAGATCCCGGGTTCGATTCCCGGGTGGTTACCTCATTTTTTCATTTGTTTCGTTCTCTCTCTCTCATCTTGCGCGGAATATTCTCCTATACAAGCGTCGTTCTTTACGTTATATATATATATATATACTGTATATAACAAAAGAATATCGTAATTAAATTGTTATTTTATAATATAGATATTCTGGTTTTTAATATTATGAATGAATGTATCATTATGTGTGTGTGTGTGTGTGTGTGTGTGTGTGTGTGTGTGTGAGGTCGTTGTACCATAACTTACGAATAATAATGATGTCTAATGGAATGGAATGCTGAGAACTGAAAGTACCTGAGAATACGAGATCCAAAGCTTTTTAATGTCCTGCCAAAAGAAGTGAGAAACCTCCAGCACACTGACCTGAATAATTTCAAGAACCAGCTGGACAGATTCCTGCGCAAAGTACCTAACCAGCCATGCGTGGCTGGTTACGAGGGCGGGAGGAGATCGAAAAGCAATTCCCTCTTTCACCAAATCCCGCAAATGAGGCGGGATGCTACGGAGGGGTCGATCCTGAACCGTCGTTCAAACCCTCATAAATGAGTGAAATGATGGAAACCTAATAACAAGAATAATGACAAGCAGTGAATGACAAGGAGAAGCGCTTTCACGCAACCAGGGTTTTTAATACGTTATTCCCCTGTAACACTAAATCTCTCACTCACTCGAAAAGCTTTATTTCTCACTCCTTCGGACCGATCTCGGCTGTTTAATATGAAAGAAAAACTATTTCTCAGCTGCTATTGCTTAAATGTGGTTAGAAAAGAACACCAAAGTCGTTCTTTAAAGCAAAAGATTGTTGTTAAAATAATTACTTTTTTTTTAATTCAAATTTATGTTGTTTTTTTTAAACTTTATGCATGACTTCGAACACAAGAAAACAGTGTGTGTGTGTGTGTGTGTGTGTGTATGTGTGTGTGTGTGTGTGTGTGTGTGTGTGTGTGTGTGTGTGTGTGTGTCAGAAGGACTTACGTAAAATATATGCTTATATTTTAATGGAAATTTCTAAATGCAAATCTTCTTAGATTTATTGTGAAACAAGAGTTACACAAAGTAATTTCATACACACACACACACACACACACACACACACACACACACACTTTTTTCTTGTGTTCAATGTCATGAATAAAGTTTGAAAAAAAGCATAAATTTGAATTTAAAACGATTAATTATTTTAACGACACTCTTCGCTTTACAGAACCGCTTTGTTTTTTTTTTCTTTTCTAATTACGAGTACATCTAAACATAACCAGCTGAGAAATATTTTTTTTCTTTCATATTAAACAGCTGAGATCTGTCCGAAGGAGTGAGAAATAAAGCTTTTCAAGTGATCAAGAGATTTAGTGTTATAGGGGAATGACCTATTATAAACTCGCTGCATAAAAGCAGTTGTTGTCATTCACTGCTTGTCATTATTTTTGTCATTAGGCATCACTGTTATTCGTAATTTATGATACAATGACCTCACACACACACACACACCACACACACACACACACACACGC